>WEIU01023792.1:113844-128392 GCA_013389925.1 Aegithalos caudatus | reverse complement strand
AAAAAAAAAAAAGAAAAATAAAAGAAAAAAAAGAGAAAAGAAGTTTGCCTTTGTGACTAAATTCTGTTATTTTGCAGCCAGCCTTCAAATGGGCTGTTGGTGCAAGTGAACAAACGCTTCCTGTCTGTGCGTCCTCATGGGTGGTCGCGTTTTAAAATGAAATATCCAGGCTGACAAATGCCTTTACAAAGGCCAGATTATAAACTGTAAACCTACTGTCAGCTGGGCAGGGAAAAAAAAAATCCAAATGCCTCTTATACCATTTAAAGATTTAGTTTGGCTTCAACACTAAAGCACTTCATCTTGAAGGAGAAAGGAGCTTAGAGTTTATAAATTGTTGTTTGGGCTCTAGTAAGCTCTGGATAAGGGAATCTCTCTGCTAGGAAACAAATGACCTTCCCAAAATTTAGGGAGCTCTGGGTATTGTTACGAAGACAAAATGCCTTGGAAAAATGTCCCTGGAATACAAAGGGATTTGAGGCAGCTCTGTTACTCTTAACATACAGTTCATACAGCTGCAAAGGGCAAACCCTGCAGTTCCAGTCTCTAAAAAAGGGTGGAAAGAAGTTAAACATATCAGGGTAATAAAATAAAAGCTGTTTAGATTGTCCCCCTCTGTCTAAATCTGCTCTAGACTCCCTCTTGCACAGGGTTGTCAAACTCAGGCTGAATACCCATATTATTTTGGCAAAAAACTCCCAAAACTTCCTATATCCTCCTCAGTGGTGATTGCCAAGGGAAGTTTTGTGGAAAATAAGGACATTTATGGCAACGTGGTTGCCACACTCAGCAATTGGAATCCAAAGTGGAGGAACAAAGAAGCTCCAGGAGGAGAAGCCATGGGCATTGCATACCTTTGTGTCCAGCAAGTGAAATCCTGCAGCTCCTTTGTGCATTCCTGCTCAGTGGCAGCATTTCCAATCCACCCTGAGCTCGGAATTGCACTGCAAAGCTCTGGTCCTCTGCTCTCCAAGTGCCATCCATGGTCTCCCTTTTTCCATGGATTGTGTTCGTGGGTTTTGAGCTGACCACAGGATTCACAGGCAGGAAACTGCATTTACTCTGCAAATCCTTGCTGTGTTCCTCTNTTTTTTTGTTTTGTTTTGTTTTGTTTTGTTTTGTTTTGTTTTGTTTTGTTTTTGTTTTTGTTCTTGTTTTTGGGTTTTTTTTTTCAGGAATGTTGCAGGTCACGCTGCCCTTGCTGGAGGCAAGCAGAAATTTTGGTGGAAATCATCAGATCCAGGAAAGTTTAGGGATGTAGGGTGGGAAACAGGAAAGAAAACACCACTTCCATGGGTTTTAATGTTTCATTTTCCTCCCAGTCATCTCATGGCAATCAGAACTACCCAAGGCATCACTTCTCATTCCTTTCCCTGGGAATTTTTATTACTGGTGTCCATACTGATGAACACAGCTCTCTGACACTTTCCTTAGGAAACCACCACCTCCATAATTTGAGATATTTGCCCTAAATCCTGGAAACCACTTTTTTTCTTGTGCCTTTCTCTTTTTAGGAGACCGAAAACCCTGCAGAGCATCAAACCAATTATTTGAGATGGCTCTTGGCAGGTTCCAAAGGGTGTGAGGTAGAAACATGTTCAATTTTCTAAGCCTGTTCAATTTCCATGCCAGAGGCTAAAGTTTGTTGGCACCAAATTCCACGGGACCTTTGGAAAAGATGACTATTCCAGTGCCCATCAGATTGTTTTAGGGCTTGAATGTGATTCCTGCTGGGGCTCAGGCCCTCAGCTGTCCTTCCTCTCCTACCCAGAGACCCGATGACAGTTGTGCAGCTGCATCCAAAGCTTTTGTCCAAAAGGAGCACAAAGGAAATTGCTGGAAAATCTTCACAGCGGATCTCCCTCCGCCCACGGAGTGGTGGGAATAAACATCACAACTTCAGATCTGGGTGAATGCAGATAAATTGAGGCTGAGCTGATAAGTTAATGACACACCAAAAGCAAATTGCTGCAGGCACTGAAGGGATAAGTGGGCAATGAGCAGAGTCCTGGAATCCTGACAAATCCTGGAATGCTTTGACGTCCTGTCCCCCTGCCCCGTGCCAGGAGGGAGCTCCTGCTGTCCTCTGCAGTGGGAATCTGGCCCTCAGCATCCAGAGCAATCCTCTTTTTTAGGATTCTTCACCCAGGCATGTCCAAAAAGTTCCAGTTCTCCTGGAATGATTTCTCCAGGATGTGCCCTGCCCTGTCCATCCACACTGCTGGGTCTTTTCCCTTGACTCCCTTCAGCTCCCTTCACTCTTGCTATCCCAGGAGATCCCACATCCTCTTGTTCACTCAGAAAGTAAATGAAGAAAGTGGAAAGTTGGGGAAAAACATCTTTAAGAAAATACTTTGCAGATGATTCCTACCCTGTCTTTCCCTGTGATGCTCCAGGAGATTGATGTGTGCTTACAGATCCTCTCTGGGCTCTCAGAGGTGTTTTCCAACCTCAACAATTCCATAATTCTTAGATTCCATGCTTTTAACATATTAAAATAAGCATGGTATTAAAAATAAATCATCAAAATGTCTCGAAGACCAATTTCATTCCTGCACAGACCACGGCAGAATTTGTGCTTCCCTTTGAAAGTTATAATAAAGATTTCATAGCTGAATGACAGCACCTCTGACCCCCAGCCTGAGCTGTGAAATCCTGCTTGATCCTCCTTGTATTTCTGCTGGAATTTCAGCTCTGTAGGGAAAGATCTCCTCGAAACTGTTCCTTGTACACTGCTGCTGACAAACCAGAGCTTCAAGGCCTTTTTTAATGGAAGGAGTTAGAAAAGTTGTATTAAATTCCAACAACACTTTCCTGGAACAATCAGTCTCGATTGGGTGAGGTCCCAACAGTGGGGACAAGCACAGTGGTTTTAATGTTTCAGGGACACTGTGAGGTGACATCTCTTTCCTTTCCCATTGTCAGACCCAAATGATCCCATTCAGGATGGGATGGAGTTGTTGAGGTTGGTTATTTTCCCACTGCACCCTGGATTTGAGGCAGTCATGGCTGTAAATATGAGGTTGTTGCTATTTTGAGGCCCAGCTCTGCAGCTGGTGGTGTCCCAAGCCACCCAGTCCTTCTAGGAAAAACCAGAATCTCCCACCAACTTCCCAGAACTCCACAGGGCTGGAGGCAGATCCTTTGCTGCTGGAAAATAAATCCAGAAGCAACATGCATCAGCTGAGGATTCCCAGCATTTCTCCAAGCCCTCCAGAAAGAATCTGCAGCAAGAAAACCAATAAAAAAATGAATTCTCTTCTCCAAAACATTCCTCCAACTCCCCCCACGACTTTATCTGTTTTCTTTCTGCACAGGCTGTTCTCCCCCCCCCCCACCCCCCCAGATTTTTTCTTTACAAGCTCTTGCTGCCACAGCAAAGGCTCTGTAAATCTGGGCTGAGACACGGAAATATTTCACATTTCACAGCAGTTTCCACAAAATCCTGGTGTTCTGCAGCCTGCTTGGGATTGCTGGAAAAGACACAGAGCTGAGGAGAGCTTGGTGGCTTCCTCCAGCCTCCTGTCACAGCCTGGAGAGGGGTGGGGGCATTAAGCCAGACTTTTATTTTAACCCCCTTTTCAAAGGAGTGGAACACTTGAGAGCACCCAGCTGACAGGCCAGCATTTGTTTTTTTTCCCTTTCCCAAGGCAGCCTGACACCCGTGGAAGGGAGGATGTCAATGCTGGGAGCAGGTTGGTGGGGAGGAACAGGAGGAAGCCCTGATTTATCCACGCCTCCAGAGAGCCAAGGCTTGATCCCTCCCTGCTTGGGAGAGCTTGGCAGTTCACAGGATCAGGCCTCTGAGTAAATGGGGAATTCATCCAGAGATATCTAGGAAACACGGAGAATAAGCTGCCAACTCGACTCCAAAAGCCAACAGTTCACTAATTTTAATCAACAGCTGGATATTTTTATAGGGAGTGAAGGGATGGAGGGGTATTATGACAGAACAAGGGAGGTGGGATTAGACTAATCTAGCCCAGGCCAAGTGGGCTCTTCCTGCTCAGCCATGTGGAGTGTCATGACTGTGTGATTTAGACTACTGCACACTCACCCACACTGATAAGGAGCACAATTATGGGGAATACACAACTCTTTGTGCAGCCCTCGGCCAGATGTCAGCTGGGGATCGTCTCCAGCTCCGAATTACAGAGGTCCCCATCCCAGGGAACCAGCTGTGGCAGGGAGTTGCTGCAGGAAAGGATCCTGGAGCTTGTGTGGAGGTCACCTCTGCCCTGTCCCTTTCAAAAACTTCAAAGAGGCTTTTCTGGTGAGCGCCGTCACCGGTGGTGGTGGTGGAACCCGGTGGGTGGCAATGTCATTATTCACTCGTCTGGAGAAGGTTCCTGTGCTGTGGCTGCCTTGGGTCCCCCAAGGGCCAGCTTCTCCAGCCTTAATTGTCGTCTTTTCCCCGTCACTTCTGGCTCTCTCCGTGTCCTTCCTCACCTTCCGCTGACTCATTCCCAGCCCAGCCTCGTGCCAGAGCGGCGCTGCCCAAATGTGACCCAGGGAGAGAAAAAAAAAAAAAAAGGCAAAACTTGCAGGGTCACCTCCCATAGCTGCCATCAATCCGTTGTTCTTCCTAGTAGGAAGCATGGGAAGAGCTATTCAGAGCCAGATTTTTCCCTTTTTTCCTTTTAATTTTTTTTTTTTTTTTTAATTTTTCTTTTGGAACAAGCCCCTGATTGGCGCAGAGCAGCTTTTGTTGTTGTTTATTTGTGTAGCTTTTCATCTTAACGAGGATGTACGGAAACAATTACCACATGCTTCATTCACAAGATCAACTCAAGCTTTTCCTGTCTGTGCCATGATTGGATGTAGCCACTCAAAATCATTCAGCTTTGCAGAAATTGTGCTTTTTACTTAGGTTTTTTTTAAACATTTATTATACAATAAGGATGATTTTTTTTTTTTCCCCCTGTTAAATAAAATTTGGGCTTTGCACCAGGTGGCTGGAAATGTCGCAGAGTTTCTCCCTTTTGGCAGTGGAAAGTCCAAAGGCTTTAAGAAAATGTACATTTTTCAGGAGGGCAGGGAGAGGTCACGATGCACTGACTAATTCAAGATTTCCTCCGCTGGTTTCCATAACAAAGAATCATTTTTTTTATTCTTTATTTAGCTGCACTCACTGGTAGGTTTTCATTTGCATCAAAGCTTTGTTCTGCTCTCATTTGGGCTGCCTCCAGAGACCAAACAACATCACAGGCTACTCCTGGCATGTCCTCCAAAGAAATGGGCCAAATTCTGAGCTGCAAGTTGGCTCCCACGTGTAAGCTCTTGCCATAAAGATCCTGCTCAGGGTGAGAGAGGTTTGTGGCGGTCAAGAGAAATTTCCATGGAGTTTTAAAGCTAAAACCAGTTGGATTTGGTGCAATCCAGGCAGATGGGGCAGCCATGCCACTTTTAATTTGATAACAACTCCTGCTCTAAGATCTTCCATCATGTTATTCAGAAACCGGTGGAAATTTTACCTCCTTGATTGACATCCTTCCACACACACAACCCTTACCCCGGCCTGATTTCATATTCCCATTATTCTTTGTGGAATTTCAATCCTAATAACTCAGGAAATGGGTCTTCAAACTCACGTCCAAAAACCGTGGCTGGCTTTCCTGCGTGAAATCCTGGCACGGCCGCGCTCTGGAAACGCTGGGGAATTTGGCAGGCATTGGCTTTCCAGGGGCTGTTTGCCCTTTTCCTGTCCCTGCTGAGAGCTACCCCAGCACAACGGGGTGATAAGGAGTTGAAAAATTGTGTTTTGCCTGGGAGATCTGCTAGGATTTGACAGCTGACTTCCCTGGAGATACTGGTTTGGGCTGGGTGTGCTCCAGCCGGCGTCAGGGGAGTTTGGGTGGGATTTTCCAAGAGATACAGGAGTCAGGCATGAGAACCAAGAGTGAGGAGATGTTTCTTGTTACCTTTCAATGGTAAATGAGGTGACCTGGCTGGGGTGTGAAGGGTGTAAGAAAAAGGAGTTGCATTAGAAGAAGATAATGGGGAAAGAAAATTGGTAGACAACAAGCAAGTAAAAATGGAGATTTAAATTTATCTGCAGAGGAGATGAGATATTGAGTGAGAGAAACCAATATTAAAAATAAAAAACAAACTGAAATGACAAATCCAGAACTGGAATGAAGTTTCTGCTCCAAGGACTCAACGTGTTTTGCTGGAGAACTTTCAGTGCTGAATTCATCAACGAATCCCACACTGGGGACAGAGCCATGTCCTTTCCCACTCCACCAGGTTATTCCTTACCTGCTGTGATTCCCATTGAATCCCTTCCAAGTCTCTGATGATCAATCCTGCTTTTTTGGGGGGTTCCAGCCACCCATGTGGTCATTCCTCCCCAGCACCTGGGAGTCTCTTCCCAAACTGGTGCTCTCAGGTGATCCCTGAACGTGCAATGGGAGGTGAGAAATCCCATTTCCAACTTGGAGATCTCCACCCCGTCTTCATCCCAGCAAAACCGTGGCTGAGGAACTGCTCCCTGCACCAAACCATGTCCTTGATTAGTGATCCCTGGCTGCATTTGCATTTATCTGATGCATGGGGACATCTGTTTATCATACATTGCACGTCTGCTGAGCAACTTTTTCCTCATCCCAAGGCCCGATTAAAGATTCCGATTAATGGAACTCGCTGGAAGGTCCCGTAAGGCAGCTCTTAAATCACTGTCATGTAAACTCTGCTGGGTTAATCCTGCACATCTGAATTCAGCTAAAACCCAACACTGCAAGGTCAGCCTGTACAAATTGATGGATTTTTATTCCTTTAACCTCAGAAGTGTTGCCGAGAGGGGAAGAGCAGCGAGAGTTGCTTCTTCCAATTGCTTCTTTTTCCTGCACGGGGAAAGACAGATATTTTCCCTTTTCATATGTGCATATATATAACTTATTAATATATATCCATAAGACATGTATTTTAAAAAATGAGAGGTATTTAAATCAGCAAAACACTACTGCTCCTTTTCATGTTTATCTTGTTGTTCATTTTTCTTGTGCACTGATTTGATAAGGGAGTAAGGCATTCCGGCATTATAAATCAGGAAGTTAATGAGGAATATCCCTCCTGCCTTTTGAATTTATTTAGTTCTAAAAACAATTAAATCTCTAAGGACATCCCAGAGCATTTTGTGGCTCATGAATGTTGCAAGAATAAATTAGCATGAGCTTGCAGAAAAAATGCTGTGCAATTTATGGACTTTTCTTGTTGTCCAGGGGAAGACTTCTGCAGTGTCTCCGTGAGTCAGGAGTAACAATCTCCTATCAGAGCTCTTTAGTGCCTTTGCACTATCATCAATACATATAAACAAAGGATAAGGGAGCTAATTCCTTGTGGATAACTTTCTGCAGGGAAATGCAGCCTGTGGAACAGCTTGTGGCAGAGGAGCAGCTTTATCAGCTTTAAACCAAGGAGCACATTTTATTTATGGAATTTAGCACTGCAGGCATTCCTGGTACTTTGTAGGAGTATTCTGTACTTCCCATATCCCATTACTTGGTTTTGTTGGAGCAGAAATGTTGGATAATTGGAAAGACCTGCTGGAGGCACTTTGGTTCTTGGCTTGGTGTCCTGTGGTTTTATTTTCTCTCCTTAAACCTGAGAACTTCCCTGGAATAATAATAATAATTACATTAATTTATACTAACTGGATCATTTCCCCTGAGCTTTATCTTTTCTCTTTTAAGTTTTTCTTCTCTTTTTAATCTTTCTTCTATGTTTAATATCAAAAGTTAAAGCTATTTCAGGGGATTCCTCACCCCCAAAAAAGCAACACTGCCTTTGTGCCACTTTGCATCTCCAAAGCCAATGGGAAGCAGAAATCTGGGTCTTGTCCCTTGCTTGAGTGCCAATCCCACCAGGCAGCTGTCAGCAGGACCCACCAGGAATGACAACATCCTGCTGAAATCCTACCAGCCTCTCCTGTGGGAAACACAGAAGGTGATGGTTCCTGAAGACAAGGAGGTGTCAACACCCTCATCTGTGCCCACATCACTTTCTGGTCCTTCCTCTGCCTGGGGCTTCATCCCACTTTTCTCTCCTCCTGAAAGTGGCAGTTTCACCTTTTCCCTTTGTTCTTTGCTGAGGTCCATAAACTTCATCAGAACCAAATGAGCCAGGATTTTAGCTGGAGCTCCTTCTGCTGGTGGGATGATCCCTTTGCACAGAACCCCCCCCCCCTGCAAAGCCACACAATATCCCTCTCTCTTTTTTCCCCCCTTTCTTTATGTGTCCTTCTTCCCAATGAAGGAATGACACTAATAAAAATAAACATTAGATATTAAGTATTAAACAAGGAATTAAGATTTCCACGAGTCCATTACTTGTTATCCCAGCGAGAAGGATTTGAGTTCTGTGGCTCACTCTAAAGCCAGGTGAATCTTTCATGGATTTTTTCAGCTTCCATGATCTTGGTATTGATCCAAACACTCCTCAAGGAAATGCTGGAGTCCAGAACTGTGGGAATTCATATTCCAAATTTCTTGCCCATTATTCCACGGTCAGCCTTCTCTCTGCTTGACTTTTGTTGGATGATCAATCCTTCTCCTGCCAGATACTTTTGTCAGTGACTTCGGCTTGGGCAAGACTTGGAAAACACAAATTCCTGGCAGCCTAATTCCTTACTCTATCTGCCCAGTTATACTTAAGGATATGGACATTCCTGGACATCTCAGGCACCAGAGATGCCTGTGAGAAGACAAATCCATGTCAGACACCACCCAGCTGCCAGCAGAGCTATAAACTTGTTATGGGGTTGATAATTTCCTGTATTAAACAGCCAAACCCCAGTCCTCCAGCTGGAGAATCCCAGCAGCAGCTCTTCCCTCCCAGTTACCTTTGGCTGTGGTTGTTCTGTGGAAATTCAAATTGTGAAGAGCCATTGTGGGATTCCACTGGGCTGCTGGATTCCCAAAGCAATATTTAATAAGAGACTGAATGTGTCAAATGTCCCAATAACTTGAACTGTGAAATGAACATTTGTGAAGCTGGGCTGGTAGGATCCTAATGGATGCATGGGAATGTTTATGCAAAAAAGAGAGGTGTTCTGCAATCAAAGATTTTTGCTTAAAGATCTGGAAATATTCCTACTCAATGAANAAAAATTTGCAACTTAAAAGCCCAAATTCCTCCAAACCTTGGGTATTTTAGAGTGAAATTAAAGAATAACAGAAAAGTGAGGCTAGGACATGGAATAATCTCCTCACACACCAGGAATATTTCCAGAAGGCCACAGCTCCAGTGAGGTTGGATCTGAGTGTACAAAAGGAATTTCTTGTTTTCCAAGGTTAAAAGGAGATGCTGGTCCATGAGACGTCCTGGGGAAAATGGGAACATTATCAGGAATTAAACAGACATAAGAGGAGATTTTATCTCCTGGGATCTGAGACTGGTAGTAGCAGGTGGACACACATCCTCCTCTCTGGGGATGCTTCCTCTTACCCACAGCAACACCTGCATCCCATGGGGATCCCTGTTTTTGGCTTGGAGAGGCAATGCCTGGACAGTGTCACCGAGTCCGTGCCACCGAGCCAGTCCCCACTGTGCACTGCTCACGTTTCCCAAGCATCTCCACAAATGAATTGGGAATACAAAATGCTGTCCCTCTCCTCCATCCAGTGCTCCTCAGCAGCCATGTTTCTCATGGAACAGCCTCCTGCTGGAGATGGCTCCGTGCCATCCTTGACCAAGGCTGTGCTTGAACCTGGTGACCCAGAAGTGGAAGGCTCAGTGTCACGCTGCCAGCTCCCCCAACCATCTGTCCTCCTTCAGCCAGCTTCCTTCCAAATTCCCTGCACACTTCATAAACATCCCAGCCCTCCTCACCCCTCCAGCTGCCCTCTGCCTCTAGAAGAAACAGCAGTTCCAAGGAAATACCACTCATTTCTTTTTAATATATATATATATATATATTTTTTTTTTTTTTCCAGGCGTGTTGAGGCTGACATCTGGGATTTGGCAAAGCAAAATCCTTTTTCATCCATCCTGCCTTTTAAACCTGGTGCTTTAAACCAACCATCCTGAGGATGGAGAAGCCAGGGATAAACTGGTGGAGATGATGTGGTGCACGGTAGCAAAAGGACCAACTTTCTTTGAAGACCAACAATAAAGCAAACTTCCATTTCCTTCCCATAACATGGTCATGTCACAACCCCGAGAGCTCCACCTTCCCTTTCAAGAGGCTCGAAAGTAGGACTTCAGACAAAGAAAAATAGTCTCAGGTGGGTTCACCATGGATCATTTTGACTATAATTTAAACATTTAAATGTCAATGCTTAGTCATAGACAAGACATGATTCTTATCTATCTCCATGTGGCTTCCAGCAGAAAAAAATTTTGAACCCGTGCCATTTCCTGTTGGAGAGAGCTTAAACACAGGGGTGACAAGGGCACATCTATTTTGGAGCCCTATTTTAAAAAGCCTCGGAGATATCACAGAAATCAACTGGCACAAACAGAGGACTCGGAGTTTCTTTCATGGTGGTGGCAAATTCCGTCTATCAATGAAACACATACTTAGTGAAGAGGAAGTGAGCACCAGCAATACTTCAATCAGCCCTGGCAGATGTGTACATTATTCCGTTTGATCTCCTAGGATGCTGGATTTAGATGATATAATACATTCTGGTTATCTCCCTCGAAGCTGGAGGGACGTAAGGAGATATCCACTTTCACAAGATAAAATTAGCACCTCTTTATTTTCCACATAAACATTCCTCTTTTTTATTTTTTATTTTTTTTAATATATTTGCCCTTTTCTTTTCGCAGGAAAACGCTGATTAGAGTTACAAAGCATACCAAGGGGTATGAGATTATTCGTATTCAACCCAAATCCTATTTATAATATCAAGGAAATAACATTGGTATTACACAGGGCAACTTGGACAGCAGAGATGGAGGAACAGCGAGCTCTGCTCAAGGCAGGTCCCTTCAAAAGCACCGAAAGCTGTTGTTTTCCAATGTCATGGTGGGAAAGCAAAGATTTGGCATAAAACTGGACAATTCCACATGAAAAAATGGTCAGCCCACACCGATTCTGTTATTTTAGTGTATTTTTTGACATCATCATATTGAAAGCACGAGCTTAAGGTACAAAATACTGACTTGAATGTCAGACAACGCATTTTCTTCCGTAACCCCGTGATCTCAACTCTCACCTACCACGAAAAACTACAAACATCACCCAGATTTTAATATAAAACTCTTGCTTATGGATAAATTTAATGTTTTCGAGCAGCCCAGTGAAAAGTTATTTTTTTTTAAGTCAAGGCATGGACCTCTTGGGCACGGGAAACGTGTCCCTGGGTAAGATCTGTGTGAATAACAGATTGTTTGGTTCTCTTGCCTCTCCAAACAATTGGGGGAGAAAAATGGTTTCCGTTGGACTGAGCCTTTTGTACGGCATGGAAGGCCTTAATGGACCTTTGAACTTTTTTAAAATAAAGGAATCCACGCCATTATCTGCAATGCTTCCATGTATGTCAAAAAAGAAGGTGGTGACCTTCAAAAGGCTTTTGATGGGGAGAACAATTCAGAGAAATCAACACAGCTTTTTTCCAAATGTTTCGGTCAATTTGAGTCTCCGCACTGGAATTTGGGAGGAAAAGCAGGGCTGAGGTAATTTTGCTGTTGTGTTTATGAAAAATCATATCAAGGGCTTGCTGGGGCAGATTTCATGCTGATGATTGACTGATTGATGTCCAGATTTATGAAAACAGTCATGGAATTATGGAGTTGTTATGGCTGGAAATGACCTCCAAGGTCATGGAGTCCAACGCTTGGATCTTGTTTGGGAACAGGACTTCAATATTGCTTTTAAATCCATGTTATCTCAGAGCTGGTGGTTCAGGTGAGCTCTGAGTCCCATTCCACTCCCTCTTTGGGAAGGGTCTACTCAGCAGCACCTTGGAAACCTGACATCAATTATTGGCAGAAAACATAAATAAAACACACCAAGAAATCTCTTTACAGCGTCCACAACAACTTTCCCCTCACATTCCCACGGCAGATATGAACTGGAGCCACAGGAGATGGGATCTGTTGAAATATGATGTGAGGCCTTATCAGGATATGAGTTTGTGCTGCTCTCCAACATGAAGTTTTCCAGTTTAACACACGATGACAGAGCGAGATCCTTTTACAGGGAGAGAGCCGAGGTCGTTTTCAAGCCCGAGTTTAGCAACTTCTCAAATGTCTGCTGTTGTCTGTGCTGTTAATTGGCCCTGTGGCTGCAGTTTGTGTGGGCTGCCCATTATAATGTCAATAAATCCGGGGACTGGGAATGAAATCCGATGCAGAAATGGGCTGAGGGGTTTGTTCTGAGAGGTTGGCCCCTGTGTGCTGGTCACGGGGTTGGGGTGGGCAACGTGGAGTGACCTCACACAGGGTAAAAGGGAAGGTTTCTGGAGAAAAAAGCAAAGCAGCAGCTTTTCTGAATGGGATGTCACCAAAAAATGGCCATTTAGTGATATCAGCTTTTCCATGGGGAAAAGGCAGCTGGAGAAAGTGATTTTTCCTCACTCACCTCCAATGTTCCTGAGCCATTGAGGGCTCCAGTGTTTCCCTGTGTGGGACAGGAGCTGATTTTCCTGCTGGCATAAAATTTCAGAGGGAAGATCTCATTTTGTGGTGGTCTCAGCATGCAGAGATCCTGGCATGAGGAGCAAAGAGGGAGAAAAGAAGGAATAAATCTGATGGGGAGAAAACATTGTGTCAGTAAGGGGGGGATGCCCTGCTGAGAGCACAAGGGTTGCACCATATCTCACTCATCAATGACATTTCATTATTGAGACCAACCAGCAAAAATACCCAAAACCCAGCAAAACCCAGCAGCAAAACCCAGTCCCAAATTTTTCATCACCACTACTCATCCCTGAAAAAAAATTAATGCCTTGAAATGGCAGTAATTTCCCTGGAAATGTCAATTAATAGCAGAGATCCCAAGCTCTGGGAGAATCTGGGAGGTGGCAGAGGGTGATGTCAAGCACAAGGACACCCTTTCATGTGTCCCTGGATAATTATCAGGGAGATAATTATCCGCTGGATAATTATCAGGGAGAGCGCACTACGTGTTTCTTTTTCCACTCACACCCACAGCAAGAATTTGTCTCCAGTTGTCCAAATTTTTTGCATTTCCATCTAAAAATTGCATTTTCTGAAAGAAAATGGACTGGGGAGGAGACCGGGGGGGATGCTTCAGTCACCTTAAAAATAATTATGAAATGCATGAAAAGAGAAGAAATCAAAACTGCTCTTCAGGTAAAGATCCTGTGAAAATCAGCAGATTTATTCCTTTGACGTTCAAAACAATAATAGGATAAATTTGGTGTCTGTATGTGAGTGTTTCTGTAAGTTTTCAGCCTTTGCATCCCCCCGAGAGCTCGGATTTCCTGGGGCTCTCGGAGCCCTCCCAGCCCAGAGCCACAATTAGCTGCAGAAGCCCAATTTTGGGGGTTTCCTCATTAACCTGTCATGTCAAATGCTGGATGATAAGATGGTGAAAACTTGGGGGGGGAGGAGTGGCAGTGGAGGGGTAAAAGTTCATTTTGCCAGGCAAACAAACAGCGAGTCACTTGATTTTACTAATTATCCTCCCCTGTGGCTCTCACAGCCATTATTTTTCCCCCCCATCAGCATAAGAAGTGACAAGATAAGATAGGAGCTGGTATTTTCTAAACTATCCCGGCTGAGGGCATAGCCAGATAATATGAGGATTCATTTGAAAGAGCCACAAGAAGATTAATTGATTTTCTTAATGTTGGAGTCATTGCTCATTAGAAAAATAACTGCAGGGATTGTTGGGAATGGGTGTCAGGGCACTCTGGAATGCCCCTCTCCAGGCTGTGTCCTAGGAACAGCTCTCGGGGTGAAGAAGGGTGATTTATTTGCAATAAGGGACAAATTATTTATAATAATGTGGAATTATAAATGTGTTGCTATAAATTTTGTGTCTGATTCGCAGCTCGAGGACATCAGTGGGTGGGCAAGCATTGACTCACTTAGTTTGTAGATTTTAATGATATATTAAATTATGAAATAGCACCTGTGCACCTCTCAGTCCTGCCATTTCCCAAAATTATTGGTTGGGCATAGCACTGACTGGCCAAAAAATGCTTGAATTTTTTTCCATGCTGATTATCTAGATCATATCCAACCCGTGTTCCCTCTTTTTGAGGTCAAGGAGAATTTTCTTCCATGCAAAACCCTCAAACCTCGTGACAGACATCCAGTAAGAAATCAGTGTCCAAAAGACAGGGGAGAAAAAAGCCCAATTTAATGATTCTGCAGTTTGCCAAAGACCTTACATTAAATCAGCAAATAAACATGAAATATGCACTGCTTCAAAAAGATAACTCCTTTTTTTTATTCACGATTTAATAACTTAATGGATCTTTGAGCATGTGTTACCTTTATTTTTATGAGCTTTTAGAGCTTCCAACCTCACCAGGGCACAGCAAGAAGCAGCTCAAAGCCAGCGGGACCATTAAAGACATTAAAAAAAAAAAAAAAAATCAGAACTCCCAATATCAAATTTGAACCCAGTTAA
>WEIU01023792.1:90333-113673 GCA_013389925.1 Aegithalos caudatus | reverse complement strand
AAAAAAAAAAATAGAAACCAAAACACAACAGACTGGAAAGAGTAGAAAGGATTGGAAACAGCAAATTTGTCAATGTTTTTCCTCGCTGCTGAGTCGCTGCTGCTTTAGATTAGCCCTGTCCCCTGCAATTTGACAGTAGCGCCGTGAACCTGCAGCTCTCGGATCCCGGGGAAAAGATAGGGAGAAAGGAGGAGGAATTCCGGGAATGTTTTCCCTGGGAGCAAGCGGGGAAGCGCAGCCGCTGGGACCGGGGCTGCGGTGACAGCGTTAACACTTCCCAGAGCCGAGGACCCCGCCGCTGGAATGGCATTGCCCACCCTGAAAGTGAGAAGGTAAAGTTTATTTTTTCTGGTTTTTTCCTCCCCTTTCTCTCATATACAGAAGGGATCAAGACCACCAAGAGCGGCCCTCTTTCTTTTTTATNTCCCCCGATTTTCCGTGCATTGACAACCGTCAAATCTTTTCTGGCTTTAGAGCTGAGGGCTTGCTTAATATTCTTGTTTTTCTTTTTTTAATTTTTTTTTTTTTTACATGATGCAGTCCCTTGCTCCCAGGATTTTCTCCCTAATCCCGAGAAAAACTGGAATTAGGGAAGAGCAATCCAGCCTTCACCCCACGGCGACTCCCGGCATGGTTGGGATGAGCTCTCCAAGGAGGGCGTTTGAAGGAAGGGTTGGAGGGGTTTGCACCAGGAGTTTGGGGTTGGATGAGCATGGAAAATGAAACTTTTCACTTCCCAATGCCTGGGAATAAATCTGCCTTTCCAGGTTTCCTCAGATAAAATAAAATAATCGGCGTTTCCAGGTTCCCTTCCCACTGTCAGCGCCACACACGTGGAATTCAAATAATGGCTGGTTTTTCTTCCCTTCGTTTAACCTCCATAGGAAAACCTGATAAAATTCCAGTAATATTCCCCAGGAATTCCTCTCTGGGTGCTGCAGGTGATGCCTGAGACTCTGGGGAAGGAATTGCCCAGGATTTCTGTGTGGGTTTGGCACTGCAGCAGCCACAATGTGGATTTTCCCAACACTTATTCCCATCTCTCACAAGGATGTTATTCCAATTTCTGCTGTGCTCGTTATTCCCGTTTACCTCTGCATGATATTTTACATCTACATTATTTTTACATCTGAATTGTAATTTACATCCACATTGTATTTTTATCTACATTATGTTTGACATCTACATTGTATTTTCTATCTAGCTTTGATTTTCATCTCAAATATGCACCAGGTTTTTGTGTCTTTTAAAGAGCCCAAACCCAGTTCATGGTGTTCAACGAGCATGAGGATAAAATTAAATTACTGAAGTGCCTCATTAAAAAAGCAATAAAAGTTGACAGCTAAATACTTTCAGTTAATTATCTTCTCTTGCAGATAAATCCTGTGGACTCCAGTGCAGATTTATCAGGAAAAAATGCTGAAAGATCATTCTAATATTTTATTAAAATCTATTACTTTGATAATATTGCTGGACTATGCATATATTATTTTAATAGCATTTTACTGGGATGTGGAAAATCTGTGTAGATCTGAGTGCTAAAGGAGAAGGTTTTGTTATTCCTGCAAAGGCAAACTGAGCTCCAGAAAATATTTTTCCATCAGAATTAAAACAACAATTTTCTGAGTTACTTTGTACCCCCTAATAAATGATAGTTTTTCTTTCTAAGCCTTCCAGCAGCAAAACCTGGCTTCTGACCTGGAATGCGAAGGCAGCTCTAATCCAGAGTTAAAAATCAATGCTAAACTTACACAGAATTAAAAATAAATTGAAAGAAATGGGTTTTATTTTTAGCATTTTGGCAACCTCAGAGTATGCCCTGCCTTGATTCTGTGAAAAGCTGTGCACTGAAAATAAGGTTGGATGTTATATAAACAAAATATAAAAATGTAAAATAACTTCTGGTGGCGTAAAGAGTGTTAATTTTTTTGTGTGATGATAATTTGGGTTCTTCAAAAAATGGTTAAAAAGAAAGTATAAAAGATGTTTAACCCCCATTTTAGGTTAAATATTGGCTGCTTTGCATCAAGAAAGGTGCACCACAAGCACAAGACTGACACCCAGTCTATGAGCAAAAATACCCTAATTTATTCTAAAATGTGGATTTTGGGCATTTTATTAATTCTGTCAATAAATTACCTGGTTATTTTTAAAATATTTAAAAAAACCACCAAATTTTGCCAGCCAGCTCCAGATAAAAAACGACACCCCCTTATTCTGGGCACATCCCCTGTAACAAATGGAGGAGTTTGCTGATGACCACAAATATATTGGGGGGAAAAAAAAAAAGTGTAAACCAAAGGCAAGGATATTTTCCAAGAGAAACACCTGGAAAGTGTAAATCAAACTTCTTGTAAACACGTCAGTGGGAACATACGACAGGCACAGGGCTGGCCGTGCTTCCAGCCCACGGAGCTTTGGAAATCCGAGTGGATAAATCAGGGATCAACCTCGGGCTAATAAACAGCTCTTGGACCAAAGGGAGAGATCCTCTGCCTCTGCAGAGACAGCAAAAGATGGATTTGGTACCTTTGGAGAAATCCAGGAGGTCATGCACAATAATGGGATTAAAAAACAACAAAAAGAAGAAATTGATGCTCAAAGAAATTTTGAAAGTTGAGCTCGTGTGGTTTTGTGATTTGTTCAAATCAACAGTGAAATTAATAACTTTAATAATTTATTTATTTTCTTAGAAATGCTTTCCAAGCGTTTATTTCCCCAATTTAGGCTTCCTAATTGTTGATGAAATGTAAGGATCTTTTACACCTACATGAAATTTAACATCTACATTGTGTTTTACTTCTTCATGGTATTTTCCATTTACGTTATTTTTACATCTAAATTGTATTTTACATCCACATTGTATTTTTATCTACATTATGTTTGACATCTACATTGTATTTTCTATCTAGGTTTGATGTCCTATTTACATTATCTACATTTCACAGCTGCATTTTGCACCTAAATTGTATTTTCTATCTTCGTTGTCATTTATATCTACACCACATTTCACATCCATGTTATATTTCACATCTACATTATATCTTACATCATATTTCACATCTCCCTTGTATTTTACAGCTACACTTTATTTCTTGTCTATGTTATATTTTAAATTTCCACGAACCAAAAGCTCACAATGAAACCAAAGGGACAGAGGAAGAAATTTGGGGAGCGGATTGCTGAAAAACCACGGCGCTGAAAAACCCCAAAAATTGGGATTTTCCCTTGGTGCACTGAAAGAAGCCCTGTTAAAACCCTATCTTCTGGAAAGCGTCAGAGAGGCAGGAGGTTGGTAAACATTATAAAAACAACCCCTCATAAAATTTTTATTGCTTTACATTTCTGTACATTTTACGGCCGGCGCGGGGGGAAAGAAGCGACAGCGATTTCTCCGCCTCGAGAGCAGGCAGGAACTTTTTATTCCCCCCTCGTTTTGTGCTCATCCAAATAAATAAAAATGTTGAAGCCTGTTCATTCCTCAGGCATTTGGGGGAATGGTTCCACGCTCAGAAGGAGCCAGGGAAAAGCTGATGGCTAAATGAACCTCGCGACTTTAATCTGGGTGTTATAAACAAGTGTTGTCCTTTTTGGATGCTGCAACATTTTTTGCAACGTGTGTTATTTCATATCCACGTGTTTTCTGATTTCCAAAAAAGCAGGGAAAACACTGTTACGATTGTTAACTCTTGGAATAATTAACTCTTGGTAAAATTATTAAGCCAGGGATTTAAAATTTCTCCCCCAAATCCAGCGTAGACGTTTGCTTCCTGAGGAAGTATTTTTAGCTTCTGAATGAAACAAGTCACGGATTAAAAAAAAAAAAAAAGGTAATTGTGCTTGCAAGTAAGTATTTAAATATTTACATTTGAAATATAGTTGCTGCCAGCTTCTGTTAGCGAGAAGAAAAGTAATTTGGGAAATTACAACCCTTCCTATTTCCCACATTTTTTAGGATAATAAATGCGGGGCTGAATTTAGCATGCCCCGGAGCTTGGCTGGCCGAAGTCGAAGGCAAAGAGGGAGCCCGGGATAATTCATGGAACAAAGATTCTGCTGGGGAGGGAGGTCTGCAGAGCCTGGGAGGTGCTGGGGATGAAGATGAGTTTCCTTTGGGCTGGGGAGTGCCTGGATCATTTGGAGCAGCTGTTCCCGGCATGTGGAACCAAGCTGCGGCCACCGGCCGAGCTGATTCCTCGTGTGCTGACCTCCAGATATGGTGGGTCTGCTCATCCTCAGGAGCTGGCAGGCTCAGGGCCTGAGTCATGTCCCCCAAACCTTCCAGCAGGGCAGCACGTGGAGATGATGTTTGGGGTCATGGATGGGACCTTTCCCTGTGTCCCGGCCCACGCTCCGTGTGAAGCCACGCCGGAAAATCCAGGGTGTGCTGAGGCATCACAGGGATGAGTAAGGAGGGGGAGTCATGAGGCCAAGGGGAGATGATTCCTGTAGATCCCAGCCCTAGATCAGGACATCACCCCAGCACCTTCTGCAGGTGCCACAGGTGGCCACCCCCCTGCACATTTGCATCATTTCTCATTTATTTTTATTATTTCTATTGTTTTTCTCTTTGCTTCCTTGGCATTTGTGCAGACAGAGGTTTCCAAGGAAGATTTCCACCTCCTGAGCAGGATGAGGAAGGAGCTCGCTGTGGTCACACAAGATTTGAAACCAAAGGGGTGTTTTGGGTCCTTCCTAGTGAGGATCTCCACATTTCTCAGGTGTCAGGGAGCCCCCAAGGTGTTTCCCAGGATGATGTATCAGGTGTCCAGGTCACACCCCACCACCTGCTCAGCACAGGGACCTGGGTCACCAGCACTGTCACATCAACCAAAGTGATTTTGGTAACTCCTGATGCTTCCTTGGACTTAAGTACAGTTCTGAGGGAATTTAGTCTTGCTTAGAGCATTGTCCAGTGCCTTGGGATGCTTGCAGCAGTTTTTTCTTCTCTAAGGTGTGGGACAGACATGGGATGGGACCCTCCTGTGTGACCAGAGGATAAATGTTTGGGAAGCCTGGTGAGAGCCTCTGATGGGAGCTTCAAGGAGAGCACAAAGTGTTATCCACATTATTATCCAAACCTGGGAATAGCAGATTCTATTTTGATCCAGGGAAAATGTTTCTTTTATTACCCCACCCCAATCAGACTGCTGAGTCCCTGCTGGTGGCCAGAGGGGACATTTCCATAGGCCAACAATCCAACTTCTCTCTTTCACCCTTAGTTCTTAGAATCCAGGACCACTGAGGTTGGAAAAGCCCTCCAAGACCATCGAGTCCAACCTGTGCCTGATCCCCACCTTGTCCCCACCCAGAGCACCGAGTGCCACCTCCAGGAATCCCTGGGACACCTCCAGGGATGGGCACTCCAAAGCTCCCTAGGCAGTTCCCATCCCTGAGCCCCCTTTCCATGGGGAAATTCCTGCTGCTGTCCAAGCTGAGCCTGCCCTGGGCCAGCCTGAGGCCATTCCCTCTCCTCCTGTCCCTGTTCCTGGAGCAGAGGAGCTGAGGACACCAAGAAGGTCCCCCCTGAGCCTCCTTTGCCCTTCCCAGGATGGACTCCTGGTCCTTCCCCTCTCCAGCGAGCCCATCCCACGCTCTGGACCCCCTTTCCTAGGAATGCCTCACTGGATATTCCTGCAGCCAAAACCCACACTAACCAAACAAATCCTGATGACACACTTTGTGGTCACATCTGCTCCCTCACCTTCCTCGTGTGACGAAAAGGAAAAACCCCAGAGCTCTCTGTGCTGACGCTCGGCTGCTGTTGATTTAAATGGGTTTGGGTAAATCCCTTCTTCTGCAAATGCTCACCGGGGCAAGCTGTCCCTTCCTCAGCTTGTGCAAATAAAATAAAGATGCAAACACGACTACAAACACTGTGAGTGTGTGCTTCATCCTGATATCAAGTTTCCTTCCATAACTCAGTGTCAGTTTTTGAAGGGTTTAATAGATGCTGTTATGGTTTTGTTTTTCTTTTTTTATCCCCAGGCTTTTTATGCCACCAAGGAAAGTCACTGACTTTGCTCCCTTTTTTAATTTCCCAAATTTATATAATTATAATATGTATATATAATATTATATATATATATACATATATATATAATTATTTATTATTAGTTCCCAATTTATAGAGTTTTCTAGAGAGGTTTTTGGGCAAAATTGGTGCTGTTAAAATCAGTGACCACTTTCCCACTGCCTTCAGTCAGGCTGGAATTTTGCTCTCCCTGCTTTACCTTTCCCTGGTTGCTCCCAGTGTGAAAAGCTTTGGTTGGGAATTTACCAAAGCCAGAAATTCAGTCTGACTCTGGAAATTCTATTGTTTACTTTAAAGCACATTTTGTTTCCATTTTGCTGTAAATATGGATGAAGTGAAAATCTGCTGTTGTGGAGGGCCTGTCACTCCAGCAGCAGCTCCAGCAGGATTTCTCACATGGTCTCTCCCAATCCATGGAAAATCATCCTGAGGATGGTGGGCACAGCCCTGGGAGACATCAGCACATCCTGCAGAGTTCCTCTGCAAATCACTGGGAGCCTCAAATTACTCTGACAGAACAAAAAAAATGGAATAAAATCTCACTTCTTCTTGAGAGCAAGTGGAGTGTGTGTCCCACAGAGAGGAAAAACAGCAGCAAAAATTCAGAAAGATGACAGAAATCTGTGTTTTCAGCAAATCCCTTTAATTACAGTGCAGGTTCATATGAGATGTGTTTAGATATCGGATCTGGAGCCAAAGCTTGGAGCAGAAGGATTTATTTTAATTCATATTTAAATGAGACAACACAGAAGATGAGCAGAGATATCACACTGGTAGGGAAGAAAAACAGAAAATAAATGTAGGCTGTTCACACTCAGCTTCCTGGAAGGGTTTTGTAACATCTTAAGCTCTTGTTTATTCAAATTAAAACGCACCTGATCCTTGGATAAGCAGAACAAGCCGAGCCCTGCCCTCCCCAGCAGGATTGGCACGTGCAGTGTCCATGAAGGGTTGGTGGAAGAGTCCTTGGAGAATCCTGGGAGTGGGAACAAGGAACTTTATTTCACTTTCTCACCTCCCCAGCCCCTGAGAGCACTGAGGAAAGAGTTAATTTTTCAATCCTCACCTCCTGGATGCTCCCTGATAATTCCCAGGGCATTATTTTGGAAGTGGGGATCCCCTTTCCCAGCCAAATCCCACCCTGCTGGGATTGAGGAGCACTGATGCCCTCCCACGTGCAACCTGCCCTAGGCTGGAGCGTTTTATTCAGGTTTTAAAGGAAAACCTCAGTTTTCTGGTGTCAATTCCAAACATGTAAAGAACAGGGGAGGTGTGAGGGGGTTTGATCCTTTTCCATGCATTTTGTCCCTGCTGCAGATGCTGATTTCACTGTGCTGAAAGGCACAAGCTGGAGGCTCTGCCAACATCTCTGTGAAAAGTTGCTGTTTACAGATCTGTCAGAGATTCAGCTTTGATGATGTAACGTTGGCAAATGTCACGTGGACCTTCCCTGACACTGCTTTTCTAACAAATGGCTCTTTTTCTGTGCCGTGACTTGGAAGAAAAGAGGGAGTTTGAAAGGATCCTGAACCTTAAAACCATCTGAGTTTTGTTCAGTGTCTATCAGATTCAGCTTGATAAAATGTCTGACCTCCCACTCCAAAGTTATCTGCTGGATTTGCTGTCCCAGTGCTCTCACTTACAGGAAAAATTCTCTTTTATTAAATATTGTGAAACCCTGGTTAAAAGTAGAGTTTGGCAGGAACTCTCTGCTGTATTTATAGGATGGCTGAGGGTCTCAGGATGAGCAGGGATTTTTGGGAAGACCCCAAGGATGACAAATTGTGGTTCAGCAGGGAGAAAAATATTCTAAAGAAGGGAAAGACACCTGCAAGTGGCAGAGGGAGGAATTCAGATCCGGAGCTGGAAAAATCAGGTGAATTTAAGGAAAAGGAGCACAGAAGAAGCCAGGAGAACAGGAAAGGGAAAAACCTTAAAATTTTGAGCAGGAGGATTTCTCTTAGGGTTTAACATCTCTTCCTTTAGAGGAGGAATCAGGGAAATGGGGAAGACACTCTGGATTTCCAGGAAACATCTCCAGCCCGCCAAATATCTCCCACAGTTGCCCATCTGGTATCAATATTCCCCTCGTGTTTTAGGAGATGCCACAACCCAGATGCTCCCAGCAAAGGGATGGAAAAGGTAAATTTTCCCTCCTACTTTGCCACCTCTTTGCTGGTGTCACCTCTGCCACCTCACCCTGCCCTGGGTCATTGCAGGAAAATCATCCAAAAGCTTGGAGGGAGAAAGAGGAGAATCTGGGAATGGAAGGGGTACCTAATTCATTAAAGATGTGTGTCATTAATTAAGGGAACGTGGGTTGGGTGTCCTGCAGAATTTTATGAGGTTGCCTGACTGAGCTCAGCAAAGGGAGACCAGGTTTGTGGTGGAGGGAAACTCTCCCCCACAGCAACAATTTCGTGGATTGCCCACAAAATGCAGCCCAATGCCAAGAGAAATTCCTTGGTTTTGACCATCTGAGGCTGTAAATGAGCTGTCAACTTCCAAAAATGCATTAATTTAGCCCACAAAAATGTGCACTGAGCAATCAAGGAAGAGGAGGAAAACACCTCAGAGGTTGGTTTGGAGCACACAAACCAGCTGGGCCTGGAAAAGTGGGATGACACTGCTCCAGCAGCATCCTGAGTTCCTCCTTTGGGGAAGAAAGTTTAAATCTGGGGGGACCAGGTGGAGATGCTGAGGTCTCCAATTCTCATCTGAATTATCAGAGAAGCTTGGGCTTGGTTCATGAGGAACAGGGCTCAGATTTCTCTGTAAAGATCAATGCAAAAGCTTGTTAATAATTTTCTTTTCTTTTCTCTTTTTACTTTTTTTTTTTTTTTTTTTTTTTTTTTGTTTTTTTTTTTTTTTTTTTTTTCTTTTTTTTTTTTTTTTTTTTTTTTTTTTTGTTTTGTTTTGTTTTGTTTTGTTTTGTTTTTGTTTTTTGTTTTTTGTTTTTTTGTTTTTTTCTTGGATGTAGGGAAAAACATAATCCTCCCAAAAACTTCCAGGGTTTTTTCTGGATCTGACCACCACCAGCAATCTTGGCACGAAGCAGGAGGTGCTCCCTGTATCCAACCTCTCCCTCTTTACCTGTGTGAGGGAAAATCTCATCAAACCCTCTCTGTGATTCCTCTCCCGAGCAGGAAAGGTTCCCTGGATGTTGTCCAGAGCTGAACTCACTTGGCTCTGACATAAAAAACAACCAGTCTGGGCTACAATTTTATTTACCACTCAAGCTCACTCTCCTTTTAAAGCACATTACACTGGATTTCTGGCCAGTTATCCAATACTTTTTTTTTTTTTTTAATTGTCATTATTTTCTCCAGCTCATCAGTGCTGGCAGACAGGAAATCCATTATTCACAGCAAAGCAACGGCGAGATGCAAACACGTCCCTGTCGCTGCTCCAGCTGCGTGTGGGGTGGAAAAGGACTCACTGAGACTTGCTCATAATTAGTCCTTTGCCCTGTAATGATCTTGATGACAAAAAATTGCCTTGAAAGCGTTCTTGTTGATGTGGATCTTGGTAATTTAAATAGGATGGCGTAAGTGAAGGGGAGATGGAAAATCGTAGGGTTGGGTTTATGAGCGATCTCTGAAAATACAAAGTATAATTTCGCCACTTAAAGATTGTAAATATCCACTTTTTCCAGGCTTGAAGTGTCCAAGACCCAGGAGAGGAAGAGCATTTGCTGCTGGGAAGTGATGCACACATCTTTCCTCCCCTGTGTTGCAATAAGCTCATTCCTCTGGATGCTCCAGGGGCATCACACCTTCAAATGCACTTTAAATATCTGAAAATTGAGTATTTTCCTTAATTTCCCTTCTGGCCCCTAAGCTAAGAGAAAAAAAAAAAAAAAATCCTGGATAGATACATTTGTGATAAATGCAGGTTGGATCCATTGGAGGAGTCCAGCAGAGAGTGGATGGAGATCTGAGGAAGGAAGAGAACCCACGGGAATGGGGAATGTTCAAATCCAGCCTGTGACTGATCCCCAACCATCCCAGAGCACTGAGTGCCACATCCAGGTGTTCCCTGAACATCTCCAGGGATGGGGACTCCACCACCACCCTGGGAAGCCCATTCCAATGCTTAACAAATCCTTTCCAAGAAGAAATTCTTCCTGAATCCATCAGAGAATTTACCTCAGGTGTTGGTGCCCATCCCAAGTTGGTGCTGGTGGGGAAAGGGAAATGGGGACAATAAGGGACAACTTTTCATGAAAATCTCCCACAAAATTCCACCCCTGTGCTGGCTGCCTGCTGGGCAAGATTTTCAATTCAGCTTTCTATGTTTCCAAAGGAGAGTTTCTCCATGTCTCCACGTTTTCCTGGTGCTCTGGGGAAGATGCTGGCATTAAAAGGAGGGAAACAATTCGCTTCCCTCTGCGAGCGGCCTTTCCATGGTGAGCTCATGCTCTTCCCAAAAGTGCGTGTTCACTGCTGCTGGGCCATGGCCAAAGGCAGCCTCCCCTCTCCTTCTGGAGGTGGCAACAATGCACATGTGTGTCATTTCCTGATCCCAGTGGAAATCACAGGATTGATGTTCATGGCCAAAAAAAAAACCAAACCCAAAAAAACCCCCATTTGGAAAATCAACGCCCACTCCCCCCAAAAAATTCCACCTTCCAGATTGCTTCACTTCTCAGGCCAGTGCCTCAGCACATCTTGGTGTGCAGTGCCAAGGCTGTGTCCTCCTCTCTGGTGACTCAGCCCAGCGTTGTCCCCGTGGGAGGGGACAGAGCCTGTGATGGTGGCAGCTCAGGGAATGTCTCACATTCCCCACCTCCTGCTCTCAGCACCTCGTGGGGGTCTCCAGGGGATTGTTCCTAGGGTGACAGCAAAGCTGGGACCCAAAACAATCTCTAGGTTATCAAAATACATCAAGACAGGGATGCACATCCCTGGCATCATGCAAAGAGGAGCAGCTGCAGGAGCTCTCCTGCATCCAAGGTTTTCCTTTTCCCCTTCAAATGTGCACTCACCTGAGAGCAAATCTGCTTCAGCAAGGCACAGAGTTGGGATATTGAAAAGAAGGGAAATCTCAACCTGGTTATCCAAGCAAATCTGCTTCAGCAAGGCACAGAGTTGGGATATTGAAAAGAAGGGAAATCTCCATCTGCTTTTCCATTTCCCTGCTGGGATCCCTTTGGGAAAAGACTCTTGTGTGTGGTTCTTTTGGGGCACTGCTCTCTCCTGGAAACGCTCCACGCAGTAGGAGCCTGGAGAAGGAAGGCTTGACTCCCTTCCAGTCTCTCTATCTTGTGTTGCTGCGTTTTGGCAAACCCCAGAACAAATGAGTGGCAGAGGCAGATAAACAAGCTCGAGGTAAACATCATCTGCATCTCCCCCCTGATTCATAACCTACGTGCATGGCTGAAAAATTGACTCGGGTTTGCCACAGTGCTTGAAGTAATGTTATTAAGAATGTAACTTCTTAGGAAAACTCAGCCTGTTTTTAGCCCAGACATGCAATTAGGGGAATTAGTAACATGATACGTCATCCCCAGGAACGCATGGATCCAGTGGGCAGGAACCTCATGCAACCCTCTGCAAGGCAGGGCTGCTCCCAGCACATGTGAGTGCTCTTACAGTCCTAATTCCCACTGAGGAATTTTGCTCTGAGCCAGCACACGGCCTGTTCTGAGAGCTCTGAGGATGAGGCCGTGGAGTGGCCTCGTTTTTCCATGAGAAAAAATGGGGAATAAAAAGGGGATTCAAAGTGTCCGTGCGAAGCGAGGTGTGAGGAATCTGTAGTGGAAAGAAGGAGACCTCGTAATTCTTGTAATTCCCAGCTCATGTAGGTGAGATCAGGCTTGGGCCATGCTCCTTGCATGGATATTTTTTTGGTGTTTAGGTGTGAGGACTGACAGGGAAGTCCAGTGTGAATTTTGGATGAGGAGTGGAGGCGTGTGGCAGTGCTGGGTTTGGAATATTTATGAAGCATAATAAATCAAATCACACCTGAGCCCCCAAAGTGCAGCAAACCCTGGCACATCCTCCTCTTTTTTGTCCTAAATGAATGGGTAAAAGCTTGGGAAGACAGGGAAAAGAGGGCACTGACTCTCCTGCAGCTCCTGCCACCACCGTGCAGGGCCTTGGATCATCTCCCAAACCTGCTGCTCTGCAGCTCCTCCACACCACCCCACTGCCATCAGGCTGGGACCATGGAAAATTACAGGAAATAAAAGGCCAAATCTCTCCATCCTTTCTTCCTTCCAAGAGTTCCAGGAACTCCAGCTGAATTTCACAAATTCAGGAGGCTTTTGGCTGGTTTGCTTAAGCCGGAATCCAAATTTTTGGTGGCTGAACCAATCCTTGAGACGAGGCTTTGAGGTTTTGTGTCACTGGCAAGGATCTTTGCTTTTGGTTTTGTTTTGTTTCAGGCCTGTGGTGCTACTGGATGAGGAGCTGATCCCATGTGGACCTACGTGAGGACAGCTAAGAGCATTGGGGTCTTCCCAGTAATCACTGCAAATAACAAAAAAAATCCCACAAAAATGCTGGAAAATATGAAAAGGTCAATGAAGCAGGGAAAAGGAGCAATCCAATGCTCTGGGGATTTTTTTTTCCCCCTCTTCCCTTAAGGAATAATGCATTATCTGGAAATCCCACTTTATAGTTTGGAATTTGTTTTTGTGTTGGTGTCTTTCAGTCACTGAATAAAGTGCGACCACAGAAATCAGACACCAAAGCAGCAGCAGTGGGTGGCAAATTTCTCCCTCACCACAAACATCCCTCCATCCTTGACAGTGCAGACTGAAATCATTTTGTTGTTATTGTTGTGCATCTCATCTTCAAACAGGCTGAAAGAGAAATGATCAATTTGATGGGGTTTTGACCCCAAAACGTTCCTGAGTTCTCATCCCTTGAATGTCCATGGGATCACTGCAGTGTGAAACACCCAGGGATGTTCTGGTCCATGGGATGGATGTGGTTCCTCTCTGTTAGCTCAACTTGAGAGCACTGTGTGGGATTCCTGCAGGATTGGAGTTTCCTGGCCAAAACTCTGCCCCTCATCTGCTGGACCTGCCTGAAGAAGGTGAAGTGTAAAATCACTGCAATTTTTTTTTTAAACTTCTAAATTTTGGCTGAAAATATCCCAGTCAGGGAAATGCTTCTCCACAGTGAAGATCCATACCCACCCCAAACACAGATTTGCATCTCCAGCCGTGCATTATTCACCACATTTATTTCTGCAGCTGAGCTCTTGCACCACAAACTGTGGCAGGGAAGGCTCTTGCCATGCATCCCCACAACCCCCAGTGTGGTCCAGCCCTGATTTGTGTCAGGATTCTTGCAAGGCATAAAAACATCATCCAAACAGAGCCACTTGGAGCTCTGCTGGCTCTGCTCCCTTCCACAACCTCTCATTTTTTACCCCCAGCCTCCCCTGTGACAGAAAGCATCTCCCACTGCCATTGGCTCCTGCACAACATCAAGGCTTGTCCTTGGAAAAGTTGCTGCAGAATAATTAAAAAAAAAACAAAAAACAAAAAACAAGCTACTGGAAGCCTCAGTTTGTGACAGGAGCTGTGATCCAGCCCTGCTTCCATGAGCTGTGTGCAATTCCAGAGGATTTTGCTGCAAACGTTGGATTTTATGAACCTGATCTGAGACTAAAGTGAAGCAGCTCAATGAGGCCAAGTGTAGATGGCTGAAAGGGAAAAAAACTTCCCAGAGACTGAGGCTGCTGCTTAATTTGGGATTTTACTGGAGGTGGAGACGTTTTATTTGAAATTTGTCCGTTTCTCTTGATTCCAAAAGGCTCATTTTTCCTGGCTTCTCTTTGTGGGTTTTGTGTTGAGTTCAAAATTGAATCTGGGTGGTTAAAAATGTAATGGGATATGTGCTGTCCTTAGCTCTTCCCTTGCAGGCTCTCCTGCATTCCCTGGAATTCATGGTGAGAGCACTTTTCAGCTTAAGAACAACTCTCTGCAGTCATTTCTGCACGTAATTCCAATGTGTGTTGGCCCAGCTCTGCAGCTGCTGGAATTCCTCTTCCTTAGCAAAACTTTGGATTTTCCCAGCTCTCAGGTGGTCCCCTTGTAGGTGGTTTTTTTTTTGTTTTGTTTTTTTTTTTGTTTTTTTGTTTGTGTGTTTTTTTGTTGTTGTTGTTTTGTTTTTGTTTTGTTTTTTTTTTTGTTTTTTTGTTTGTGTGTTTTTTTGTTGTTGTTGTTTTGTTTTTGTTTTGTTTTTTTTTTTGTTTTTTTGTTTGTGTGTTTTTTTGTTGTTGTTGTTTTGTTTTTGTTTTGTTTTTTTTTTTGTTTTTTTGTTTGTGTGTTTTTTTGTTGTTGTTGTTTTGTTTTTGTTTTGTTTTTTTTTTTGTTTTTTTGTTTGTGTGTTTTTTTGTTGTTGTTGTTTTGTTTTTGTTTTGTTTTTTTTTTTGTTTTTTTGTTTGTGTGTTTTTTTGTTGTTGTTGTTTTGTTTTTGTTTTGTTTTGTTTTGTGTTTTGTTTTTTTTTTTTTTTTTTTAAATGGCAGGAGGTTAAATCCAGCACAATAATTTATTTTTCCAGGTGAAATGACACCTTTGCATCCCCCCAGCTGAGTGGGAAGCATGCTCTGCCCCTCAAGCACTCAAGGTTTACCACTATAACATCCCTGCTTCTTTTAATAATCAGATTAAATCACAATAACAATAATCATTTAAAATATCACGACATGATGAAAAAAAAACCCCACAGATCTGAATCATAGCTCTGTGGAGCATGGAAAATGCTGGAATTTTTACACCAACCAATGGAACTACTTGATTTTGTTGTGTAGCCAGAAACTCTCCCTGGTCTGGTGTAAGTGCTGTGAATTGTCTTTATGGAAGCATCTCCATTCAACAGAAAATGTCATTAAGTCAGGATTTTTCCGGAAAGTTCCATCCTCTTCCCTTTGCCTGTTTTTCCTCCCATCTGGGATGAGGGCAGGGCTGAGGAGGGAGCCCTGGGATGCTCAGGGTGTGATGTCTCCTCCTCCAAAGAGGCATTTTGGAAACAGCCCAGCCCTGTTGGCAAAGGGGTCTCTGCCCTTCTCCCTCCTCCCTCTCTGCTGCCAGGAAAAACCAGGAGAGCTTTGTGGAAGGCTCCAGCATCAACAGCCTGAGTCTGAGGGCTGGCAGCTCCCCCCAGGCAGAAAACAACCCTAATTACCCCAATTAATTACCCCTGCCAGCACCAGGCTGGGCTGCTCTGCCTCCCTCACGTCCCAGGGGACAGCAGGCACATCGTGGTCCACGTCCTTTGCCATCCATGGATTCCAGCATCCCATTTTGACAGAGGTGTGGAAGAGCTCTGTTAATTCCCCTGCCAGTTCAGCCCTTTTTTGTTGTTGTTTTCCATGAGAACAGGATCTGTTTATCTAGCTTTGATTTCTTTTTTCTTTTTTTTTTCTTTTTTTTAAAATTTTCTCTTTGTAGCTGACTGAACTGATTATTGCTTTCATCTGCTTCCCTCTGCAGGGTCAGCTGAAGCCCAAACAATCAGATGGGATGTGAGTGTGTGTATGGATTTGTAATTAATAGGTTGCATACTGAGAGATGTGGGGGTCCCAAAAGAATGTGCAAAGAGAAAATGATCTAAAACTTGATCCTGGTTTTGCTTCAAATGAACCTCAATGATTTCCTGCAGAGGAGAAGCAGTGAGATAATTTGGGGCAGATCAAACCCAACCCTGATTCCCTTCTGCTTCCCATGCCAAATGTCATCCCCTTAAGATGTGCTTTTCTCCATCTGGTGATTTTGGCTTCTCTGTGCTCCCTGTAAGTGCCTGGACCTTTTTGCTGGGATGTTTGGGAGATGACTCAGAGGAACAAACAAAACAGGCAGGACCTTCATGGAGCACAATGCTGGCAATAAATGGAGCTGGCTCCACCAGAGGGTTTTATAGAGGAAAACCCAAAGGAGCGTTGATAATTCACCAAACCACGCTTTACTTGAATTTTTTATATTTTAAAAATTATTTTTTTTAGACAAATCAGAACTGTTTTTCAGCAAAGCCTGAACTTTTTCCACGTTTTCACCAAAACAAACAGAAAGCAGGTGCGTGCTGAAGGAATTTTGGCTGGGAGAGCACAGAGAAGTGCACATGGGCTTTGCTGTGAGAGTTTACACTCAATGGGCTCGGGTTTGTTCCTGTCAATGCAAGTTTTGCTGCTCCCTTCAAAGAGAGCAGGCACAGCTCTGGAGTTGTGGTATTCCTTAGGGAAGAGAGGAGGTTTTCTGGTAGCCTGTGTGTTTTAAGGCTTGTCACAATCCCAACCAAATCTGGATGCAAAATGGTGCTCAGCTTTTATTCCATAAAACAGAGCTTTTACTCTATTAAATAGAGCTTTTACTCCATAAAATATAGCTTTTACTCTATTAAATAGAGCTTTTACTCCATAAAACAGAGCTTTTACTCTATTAAATAGAACTTTTCCTTCATATTTCTTTAGAGAACAGGAATCAAATGTGACCCCATTTTCCAGCAGTCCTCTGCCAGTTTTTTTTTGAGGGTTTGGATTTGGCTTTGGCTTTGCTGATCCAAGGCTGGGTTTTGCCCTGGTGGTGGAAGGTGGTGCCACTCAAAGCCATGTGGGTGTTTCAGTGGGTTGGAAACTTCTGCCTTTTACAGGACAAAGGAAGGAATTCCCAGGAGGAATTCAGAGACAAAAGACAAAATCTCCTATCATTTTCCACAGGAAAAATACAAAATCTCCTGTCATTTTCCACAGGAACCCAGAGCATCTTTGCCACAATCACCTGAGGATGCAAACCTGGAACTAGAGGCTATATTTATTTATTTTTGAGACAAACCAGACTCAGATCCATTCGTGGGAAGATGATGGATGGGACATCCCAGGGCAGGCAGAGCTTTGTGCCAGCCCCTCCATGTCCTCCTTGGAGCACCTCTGAGGGATTTCTGAGCCAGCACATCTCAATGCACAGAAATCCAGAGTGTTCCAAGCCTCCTGCATCCATGCCCATAAAAGTCCAGCAATTCCATGAGCTGTGCCTCACACAGGATGCCAGCTTGGCATTCCCTGCCTGATGCAGGCATTTGTCACCCAGGGCTGGATTTAGGCTGTGTTTATAGGAATCCTTAAAGCCTGGCAAGTGGGTTTTCCTGGAGAGCTCAGAGGGCACATGTGGGAAATGGATTTGGAGAGGGGTAATTTTTAGATGATTGGCTTTAAGGCATTACCAGCATTGTGTGGCAAAAGCTGATAGGCCAAAATATGCTTATAATATATTATAATTAGGAAATAGCTTGGCTTCTGATTGTGATGGCCTGAATTGTAGCACCTGCACTGTCTCACCCTTCACATAGCACTGAAAATGGAACAAAAGTTTTTAAAACACCTCTCAGTTGCCCCATCTCTGGGTCAGGAAAAGGGATAATCCAACAGGCACAGATGGGAGGTGGGATTTAGGAGCTCTGCAGAAATCCCCTTCCAAAATCCAGCCTCCCCCAGTGGCTTCCTGCAAGAAAAAAGGATCACTGCTCTTTCCTGGCCCAGTCCTGTCCTCCTGATGTGGCCATTCCTTGGGGGAATCACATCTTTAATGTCCTTCCCAGCAGGAAGAGGCAGGAGAAGACCTGGCTCCTATCCCTGGGAGCCTTAGGGAAGAAAGGACTGAGAAGAGCGGGGCTGAAACGCTCCAAAAGCAGCAAACAACTCTGTTTTCCACTTTCCTGGGATGGGATTTATTAAAGAAAGCCCTGGGATGTGAGGAAAGAGAAGCAGCTGGATTTTGGTGCTTTGGAAGGCTTTATTTACCTGGAGGTTTGGCAGACAGCTGGGAATGACCTGCAGAAAATCTGGCTTGGCCAGGTGAATGTGGGATTTTGTGTCCACCAGAGCAGGGAAATATCCCCATTCCCATTGTGCCATCCATATTTTATCCCTGTGCTGCTCAGGAACTGAGTAAAGGGACATAAAACTTCAAGTCAGGACCTAATAAACCACCACCAAACCACAAATTGAGGTTGATTTAATCCTTGTTGCCATCCAGGCAGGTTCTGGAGTGACCTTACACAACCCAAAACCCCCTCCCAAATCTGCTTCCCCCTTCCCACCTTTAGAACTTGCATTGTTTGGTAACATTGGATTATTGATAATCCCAGAATTTAGGCTGATAGATGACATGTGGGAGAATTGACACAGATCCTGTTTTTCCCCCTAAACTTCAGCCATAAATATGGGAAATTTTTAAGCACCACAAAACCCAACCAGATTTTCCAGCCATGACTTCTAAATCCTGGTGTGGGTGCACAAAGTGATGCTGCAGATGAAGCAAAAGATCCCAAATTTGCCAGAGGAGGAGCAGAAATGCCAAAAAAAAAAAAAAAAAAAAAGNCAAAAAAAAAAAAAAAATGGTTCAGATGTGACAGTGAAATGTTGGGGAGTACATTATAACCCTGAATGTGTCTTTTCTACCCTTCAGGTTATAGAAATGGGATTATTTACAGGGCTTGATTGCTCTTCTTTTAATCAGATTTATTGCTCTTCACTCCTGGAGGATCTGAGCAATTTTCCTGTGGAGAAATCAAAGGAAAGGAAGGTAAGTCTGCAAGGGAAAAGCAGATCTGTCCATGTGCCAAAACTGTTGCTCCTCGAGGTGTTCTCCTGCTTGGATTTGGTGGCACTGGAAGGATTCCAGAGCCAGGGCTCCCATATGGGACTGTGGGATGAGCTGGGATGCTTCAGGGAGCAAAAAACAGGAATTGTTTTGGATGTTTTGGGTTTGGAGTTGCCTCTTGGGCACTCCTAGGCTCGTCCTGCATGGTTCTCATCTTGCAGAGGATCCCAATCCTATTTATTTGTGTCCTCATGGAATCACAGCACTTCTCATCCCTGAATTCCTGGTGGAAATCCTCCCATCTGATAAGGGAATGACGTGAGCTCTCTGGTTTGGGAGGGTTTTTAAATGATGCAGAAAACCGTGGGTGCAGCCTCCAGGAATCAGATGAACTTCCCTGAAATGGGGAGTGAGCAACAGGGAATGGGAAAGCAAAACATAAAATACCCTGGAAGTTGTAATGGAGTCTATAAGGTCTGGCCAAGGGATTTGTAATTAGGGGGATGCTTCCAAAATTCCAGACTGATTGAAGGCATCTCCTTCCCCCAGGAAACTCCAGGGCTGTGTCAAGTGGATCAATGTGCAGCCAAACTGGGCTGTAAAATCCCCAAAATAACAGATCCAGGAAGGAAAAGGTGCCAGACCAAGGGCTGAACAAAAGTGTTTGTAGGACAGAGGAACTTCCCTCCCTCATTCCCACCTGGAGAGGAGAAACAGGTGCACTTCCAGGCCTGAAAATTCTTTTCAGGAGAGTTTTGAGCATTTTTGTGTCATCAAAATGCCCCAAAGCAGGGGCTGATCACCCTCAGGGAGAGCTCTCCCTGCCTGATCCCACCCAGCCCGAATTTCTTCCTGCCTGTTTCACTTTTTCCAGTAAAAGGTAGTCAGACATTTATAATCACACCCCCCCACACACTTTTATTCCTGGATGTTATTTGATGTCACTTTGGATCCTCTCCTTTGGAAAGTCCCCCTGGAAGCATCGTCCAGACTGCACAACAACCGGAAACAATAAAATGGAGAAAGATAAAATCAGGAAGAATAAGCTTTGTTTAGAGATGTGCACAGCTTTTCCAGTAAGGCAGCAAATAAAGGGATGCTTCAGACTTGGGAAGGCTGAAAATGGAGTGGATGGGAAAACAACTGGGAAAAATAAGTAATAAAGAACGTGGCTTTTTCTCCTGAAGAGGATTTTCTTTTTGGGAATATTGAATGAGAGACAGGAGTGAGGCAAAATATCACAGATGTGGCATCACCCTGCCCTGAAGCCTGAGGGGAAAAAGGGGATGCTCCATGGAGGCAAAAGTAATTTTTGGAGACTGCTCTTTGCCTCCTTTTGAGCTTGTAAGTGGTTTGTAAAAGAAGAGGAACCAAAATTAGGTGGAAAAAAGCCCCCAGGTGTGGTTTGACTGCAGCTGACACAGCATTTGATGTGTGTCCATCTCCTTGAGTGCAAATAGAGAATTAGGGAATGGTTTGGGTGGGAAAGGACCTTAAAGCTCACCCAGTGCCACCCCTGCCATGGCAGGGACATCTCCCACTGTCCCAGGCTGCTCCAGCCTGGCCTTGGGCACTTCCAGGGATCCAGGAGCAGCCACAGCTGCTCTGGGCACCTGTGCCAGGGCCTGCCCACCCTCCCAGGGAACAATTTCCTCCTGATATCCAACTTAAATCCCCCCATCCTAAAGCCACTGTGGCTCTTAAAGCCAAGCAGGAATGCACTGAGCTCCTTGTCCCTAGAGGAAGGGGTTCCATGGTTGGTGTTTCCTGGGAATGCTCTCAGGATGCTCTGCAGGGAGAAAGCTGCACTGGAAGTAGAAAAGTTCTTGCTGACAGGGAGTGCACTGGGATTTTTTTTCCATCTAAAGTTATAAAAGGAGCTGCCCCCAGCACACTCCCACTAAATACCTTTTATTGCAGATTTTTGACTTCAGGGAAGACTGAACAGAGCATCCCTAAAGCCTGGAGCATCCCAAACACAAACCTGTTGGATTCCATGAGCTCCCAGTTTGTGCTCCAAGCTCATTCCCAGCCTGTTGGTTCAATCCTGCAGCTGATCTGGGATGCTTTGTTTTCCCAGCATCTTTGAATCAAGCTAAGCTCTAATCAGCACCAGAACATTAATAATTGTGAGCCTCCACAATCCCCAGCAGCCATGGGAAATGCTGGACACAGTAATTTTCCCCACTGGCTTTTCTGGTCCTGAAATCCCCCCAGATAGGTTTTGTACCATGAGTAAAGGTCATTGCAAGCTCCTGGTAGCAGGAGGCAATCCCAAGGCTTCCCACTCCTGTGACACACTCAGAAATGTGGGAATGAAAGCAAAGCCCACGTGTGGAAGGAGCACAGAGCCTCTGGATTCAGGAGTCACCTCTGTGGCACCCACTCCTCTCCTCAGGAGGCTCAACAGCCTCAGGCCTCCTTTCCTCTCTGCCTTAAAAGGGTAAAATTAATAAAATAGTTAATAAAATTAATCACCCCCTCACTTTCTGGATTTTTTAATGTATGTGGAGTAAGTGACCAGCAGCAGGAGCATGGTTTCTTTGTGGGCAGGTAATTCCATGTGCTGATGTAGTGAAGATTCCTTGTCACTACTCAGGAAGAATCTGGAGCTGGCTCCTGGCAGGAATTACACAGGACATTGATCCGAGGGATTTCTGTGATCCCAACTCCATCCTGCCCACAGCACCTCAGGACCTAAGCCTGAACAAACATATTATCAAATTCATATGGAAAAGAATGAGACCAGGAGGGAGAAAATGAAGATTTTTCTTTATGGGCTCAAAATCCTGCGAATTAGAAAAAAAATCCCCAAACACGGTTTTTATATTAAAAAGTAGAGAAATCAGTGTTAGAAGATGTAAATCTCCATGGCAAGATTTATCCATGACCCATGGCAGGGCAGAGCAGGGCTGCATTCCCTGAAAATGAGTGGAATTTCCTCTGGCAGGATGGCAGAGCAGGAACTCACTGGGCTGGACGTGGAGCCCAAATTTTGTCACAACAAAAGGGGACACAAAATAACCAGGACTTGAGGGAATTTTGCCTCAATCCATTGAATTCCTCCCTCAAGGCTTGCTCTTTGCCAGGATAGATCAAAAACTGATCCAGCTCCCCATCAGAGCCTCTCCCTCCCAATCCAAGCTGGATTTCACCCCTCACCTCTGCCTATTTCTGTGCCAGATTCCCCGTGCTTGGGTTATCTTTTGCAGGAAAATGCCATTCCAGGCTGAAATCTGATGCTCCAGCAGCTTTCTGGTGTCCTTGGCTGCTACAATTCCGTGTCAGGAGAATTTCAAAGGAGGACTGAGGACTCCCAGTGCCCTGCCTGGCTCATCCCAGTAGCCTGACCTCCCACGACCCAGCTCCGAAGTGTTTAAGGGCTTCTTGTTGCTTTTTGTTATTATTAATATTATTACTCTGCTTGTTCTGGCACAAAAAAACCCCCAAAACAAAACAAAACAAAACAAAACAGCAAAACCCTTCTTTTCTATCCTCTTGCCCTGCTTGGAATTTTGGTCAAAGTTTAATTAAATTTAGAGGAGCTGGAAAAACCGCATAATTCCAAAATAAATGAAAGCAGAGCCGGGGGTGGCAGCCCTGGGGACACGGGCGCTGCCGGAGGGGGAAATTCCCGCAGCCCCGCACAGAAATACCCTAAGAAAATCGGATTTTCCTGGCTGGAGGAGGGGGAAAAGGCTGAGTTTGGAGGATGCTGGAAGGTGGGGAAGCATCCCGGGCCGGCAGAACGAAGCCCTTGTTTGTCCTGCCCGTGCGGTCAAGGCGCCGTGGGTGGGAGCAGGGGGGATCTGTTTTCCCAGGCTCGCTGCCATCAGGAATTACTGAGCCGCCATGAAATGGGAGGAAATATTTCATTATAGGCACATGCGCTTCAATTTCACATGATGGAAACTTCAGGATCAGCTTTCCCTGCCTTTCCCCGGCGTGTGCCTCATTCCGGGCGGTCAGGGATAACGCCGAGCATCCCCAGGCTGCTCCTGCTCCCTCCTGGGGGGTCCGGGGCTCCCTCCTTCCTCCAGGATTTCTCCTCCACCTCGATTCCATGTGGGAGGGTGCTGCCAAATGGAAATCCCGGCCTTAAAGCAATTTTAAAAAAATTAAAATATGCGAGATCTGGCAGGGATGGGGTTTGGGGAGGAGGAGATGCAAGGGAAATCCCGCTATTCCTCCTGTCCAGAGTTTTGGGAGAGGAAGGTAAAAAGGAGCCGCAATCACCCAGGAGGAGACATCCCCGGGCGATTTTTATTTTATTCGATTTTATTTTTTTGTAAAACCTCTTTATTTTGAAGTGACATCTCTCAGGGCTGGTGTGGCAAAGCACCGGGGACTCCCGATTTCCTCTGCCACACAATTCCTGCAGGACAGGGTGCGGTGACAAACCCCACCAGCCACCAAACCCAGCCTGGTGGGATTTTATCTTTTTTCCCCCCAGACTGTGACACTTTTCTATCCCCAAACTCTCTTTTTTTCTCCCATTTAACCCCTTTCCTATCCCCAAACTCTCTTTTTTCTCCCATTTAACCCCTTTCCTATCCCCAAACTCTCTTTTCTCCCCCATTTACTCCTTTTCAATCCCCGAATTCTCTTTTTTTTCTCCCATTTAGCCCTTTTCCTATCCCCAAACTCTCTTTTCTCCCCCATTTAACCCCTTTCCTATCCCCAAACTCTCTTTTTTTCCTCCCATTCAAACGAACCCCCTTCTCTCCCGTAAATTGGAGCCAGACCAGAAAA
>WEIU01023792.1:69629-89961 GCA_013389925.1 Aegithalos caudatus | reverse complement strand
AGCCCCCGAGGCTCCCCCGAACCCCGGTTCCCCTTGCCCGGAGCCCCCGAGGCGCCCCCGGTCCCGGGGGTACCCGGAGTGGAGCCCCCCCGGTCCGGCTTCGGCGTGGGGAGGGATGGGAATGGGGATAAGGGAGGAAAAATAGGAATAAAAATTGAAATAAGGGTGTGAGAATGAGAGGGAGAGTGAAGAAAGAATGAGAATAAAGAATGAGAATGAGGAATGAGAATTTAAGAATAAGAATTTAAGAATAAGAACAAGAATAAGAATATAAGAATAAGAATGTAAGAAAAAGGAAAATAAGAAAATAAGAATAAGAATATAAGAAAAAGAATAAGAATGTAAGAATATAAGAGTAAGAAAAAATAATTAGAATATAAGAGTAAGAGTAAGAGTAAGAGTAAGAGTAAGAGTAAGAGTAAGAGTAAGAGTAAGAGTAAGAGTAAGAATAGGAATAGGAATAGGAATAGGAAAGAATAAGAATAAGAATAAGAATAAGAATAAGAATAAGAATAAGAATAAGAATAAGAATAAGAATAAGAACAGAAAAATGGGTGAAAATGGGGAAAGGAAAGGAAAGGAAAGGAAAGGAAAGGAAAGGAAAGGAAAGGAAAGGAAAGGAAAGGAAAGGAAAGGGAGAGGATAAAGAGAGAAAAGGAGAAAAGGAAAAAAGAGAAAAGGAAAAAAGGAAAAAAGAGAAAAGGAGAAAAGCAAGAGGAAAATGGAAAAGGATAAAGGGATAAAAGACAAAAGGAAAAGAACATAGAAAAAGGAAATGGACGGCAGGAGAAAAGGGGAACGGGGGAAAGAATCTCGCTTTACATCAAGGCTGATTACAGCACAGGTGGTTGATGTCTGGGGATGCTCTTACACGGCACGGGTTCATTCCTAGCCCTGGATAAGCGGAGCATTCCCAGTGCCCCTGGGCATCCTCGGGAGCTGCCCCATCCCAGCACGAGCTCTCCAGAGCTCCCTCACTCCCGGCACTCCCTGATTTCATTCCTCTGCCTGTGAGAAATAATATTTCTTTCGGCATAAAACTCTAGTTTTGCACCTTGTTGGATTCCATATCTTGTTTTTCCAGCCTTGAAACTGTGGTGCATGCAAAGGCAAAGTCTGGGAGGGATTTTTACAGATGAGTAATAAACCCCTCGGATTAAAACAAAAAAAAAAAAAAAGGAAAAAGAAAAAAAGATTTATGATGGAAAGCTGACACAAACCTTAAGTGGATAATTCAATTTTTACTCTCTTTCTTTGTTCCCGACAGAGGCACTTAGAGCTACAAAGCCCAGGCACACCCGGGGCTGTTGATCCTGGAGCTCGGGAACATCCCGAGCTGTTTTCCTGCCCAGGGACATCTCCCTGTGAGCCAGCAGCTCTGATTAATCCTGCCCTGGCTTTCTGCGGGCTTCCCTCTCTTTTTCACACTTCTGTCATTGCTTGGGGTTTGTCTGGATTTTCTTTATCTCCATTTTTTTTTTTTTTGTTGGGAAAACTCTCTGAACAGGTGGAGGTGTCTGTGTCTTCTCCTAACAAATCTCGATAAATTACAGGGTGTGGATTTTTCGGGGTGCTCTGATTGTAACAAAATTCTGATTTCTATCCCCGTGTGTTATTCTGCATCTTCTTCATCCATTTTCTGATTTATTTTTTTTTTTTACCCAAGAAAATCTTTCCAAACTGGTAGAGATACAAACCCTCACAGGGTGTTTTTGATAAAGGTAGAGAAAAACCAAATTCAAGTCAGGGAAAAATGCAGAAATAGAGGGGAAAAAAATTCCCTCCATGGATCAAAACTCCCGAGTTTTTGTGTGCAACACTTTGTATCCCCTGGAACTTGCTGGGCTATTGCTTCCCATTAAATTTCTTGTGGGATTAAGGGCATTCAAAAAGGTGAATATGAAGAAGGGATGTAAAGGAGAAAGCTGTTTCCTAGGAATACTGTGGCTGAGCGTGATTTCCTCCCACACTGGCTGGCAGGAATGAGATTATTTCCATTACAGCTGCAAAATTTACTGCTTGAATCCAAATTTCATTGCACTGAAAAATTCCATAGGCTGGGCTTATCCACTCAGTTCCCTCTGAGTCTCAAAACTGAAGCTAAAAATAGCCTGGAGAAATTCCCATCAGAAAAATTATTCTGGTTGATCCAGGCCAAAAATCAATTTATGTTTGTTTAGGGAGGGTGTTTATTAAAGAAGGGCATGATTTGCCTTTTTTATCCTGATTTTTTCTTTTTAAATCAGCATCTCAAACATTCCCCTGAGTTGGAAAAGCATTACAGGAGGAATGTGCAATCAGAGCACCCACAAACGTGGAATCACAACAAAATATGGAATTACAGCATTCACACACAGGGAATCACAGCACAAATATGGAATTGCAGCAGGAATATGTGATAGCATAACAGACACCTGTGGAATCCCAGGAAAAACATGGAATTAAAACATGAATGTGCAGTCAGAGCACATTCACAAGTGGAATCACAGCACAAAAATGGAATTTACAGCAGGAATTTGCAATCAGAGCACCCCTGTGCAAGGAATCACAGCATAAAAATGGAATTACAGCATGCACACAAATGGAATCACAGCAAAAACATGGAAATGCAGCGTGAACATGTGATCACAGCACACACACACATGGAATCATAGCACACACATGGAATTACACAGGAATGTGCAATCAGAGCACCCCTGTGCAAGGAATCACAGCATAAAAATTGAATTTCAGCATGCACACAAATGGAATCACAGCGCCCACAAAGATGGAATCAGAGCAGAAATACGGAATTACAGCAGGAATGTGCAATCAGAGCACCCACAGACAGGGAATCACAGAAGAGAAAAAGGAATCACAGCACAAAAATGGAATCACAGCGCCCACAAAGATGGAATCAGAGCAGAAATATGGAATTACACAGGAATGTGCAATCAGAGCACCCACAGACAATCACAGAAAAAAAAAAAAAGGAATCATGGCATAAAAGTGGAATCACTGCACAAAAATGGAATCACAGCAGGAATGTGTAGTCAGAGCACCCACAGACAGGGAATCACAGAAAAAAGGAATCACAGCACAAAAATGGAATCACAGCGCCCACAAAGATGGAATCAGAGCAGAAATACGGAATTACAGCAGGAATGTGCAATCAGAGCCCCCCCCCCGCCCCTGGGACCGTGGCACACACAGGGAATTCCAGAGGAACCCTCGGCACCCCTGGAGCTCACCCAGAGCTCACCCTTGGGGTCACCCCAGTGTCCCCCCTGTCCCCACCCTGGGCACCCCGCAGGGACACCCGGCTCTCCCCACCAGACACACAGGCATATTTTTATTGCAGCTGTCAGGAACATGAAAAACCTTTCTGCCAGCACTCAGCACGGGCAATTTATGAGCCTGCTCTGTTTGAGTGAAGAAAAGGGAGGGGGTGGAGAGGGGGGGGGGGATCAGAGCAGAAATGATGGGAGACAAAACCACCCATAAATTGCTCGCCGTGATTTACACTGGAGTCCATTTGCAGCCTATTCTTTTAATTTATTTTTTTCTCTTTTTTTTTTGAGCCTCACACGCACACACACACACACACACACAACACAGAGATCCCCATCCCTCTCCCCTCGGCGCTGCTCTCCTGAGCCGGCCCAGCTGGAGGAAAGCAGAGGCTCGGAGAGTTCAGTCGGTGCAGACAGAGCTAAAGTAAACAGCCGTGGTCATTCAGCAGGCAGTTAGCAGCCTCTGGACAGATGAGCCGGGCTCTGCAGGACCACACACGCCAAACCCCATGGACCACACAGCGACCGCGCTCCGCACGCGATTCCTGCCCGGGGACCCTCCCCTCCCGCCGGGCTGCGCCTTCCCGGGGGCTCCGGGACCCTCCGCTGCTCCCCCCCGGGAAGCCTTTCCTGCCCTGGGAGAAGGGGGATTAACTCTGTGTCCCCCCCCACCCCCGGCTCGGGGATGCAGGGGATGCGTTCCTCGGCGGGAAGACGGAGTGTACTCCTGGAAAAATGCCACCGCTACTTCCACAGCTCGTAAAAGTCATCTGGTGACCTTCTCCTCTCTCTCTCTGCCCTCGGGCCCGGCCTGCCCGGCTCCTACCTCGAGCTGTCACCTCCGTGGTTCCCTAGCAGGGTCCCAAGGAGGAGTTAACAGCCTCTTTTCCCAGGTTTTTTGATCAAAAAGGTCCTTTTGGGGGCAATGCTCTGTTGCCGAGGCTGAGAAGCTTCTTGACCCTTCCTGAAGCTTCACCTTGGCTTGGAAATCCCTCCCCTGGGCTGGGCTGTGGTGAATTCACCTGGAAATTACAGGTAACCATCATGCCCAGGCACAGCACAGCATCTTTCCTCTTTGAGCAGATGCCAGGAGGAAAGGAGAGCATCTCTGAACTCCAGGATGAAGGGAGAGGCATCCCTGAACCTCGGGATGAAGGCAGAAATGTCCCCAAACCCCAAGATGAAAGGAGAGCACTCCTGATACCCAGGATGAAGGGAGAAGCATCCCTGAACCCCTGGATGAAGGCAGAAATATCCCCAAACCCTCAGGATGAAAGGAGAGCACCCCTGATACCCAGGATGAAGGGAGAAATCCCTGATACCCAGGATGAAGGAGGAAGCATCCCCGACCCCTGGGATGAAGGAGGAAGCATCCCTGACTCCCTCTGGGCCTCCTCCTGCTCCTCCAGTCCCTGCATTTTTTGCCATCATCCCCCAGACCCCTTCCCTCCATCCCTGCCTGTTTTCACACCACCAGCATCCCCCCAGTCCTTGTCCTTCCCTGGGATTTGTGGCTCAGAAGCTGCTCCGTGTTTTGTGCTGGTCCTGCTGGGATGCATGGATCTGGAGCCATGGAAGTGTCAACACCAAAGAGCCCTAAGGGCTCCTGGTCCCCACCCTGGGCCAGTGTCCCCCCTCCTGGACGTGCCCCGGGCTCAGGCAGCTGCTCCAGCACTGCTGCTCCCAACTGGCTGAGCAGAGGAGTGAGCAGGGATTTCCTGGAAGTGGCTGAGGTAGAAGGGAGCTGGAGGTCAGAGGAAGAGGCTGCCATCCCTGCCAGGTCACTGTTTCCAGTTTCCAGTGCTGCAGGAACCTTGCAGCTGGCACGTGGCCCCTTCTTCTCCAGCCCTGCCCAGGGGGTGAGGATCCCAAGCCCCCACAAAGCACTGAGCTCATTCTCCTTTTCCTCATCCCAAACACGGCCCTGCCTTCCCACCCTCCCCTCAAGAAGCACCTCCAGGTTCCCCCACCATCCAAGCAGGGCTCCAAGGGGAATTTCCCCATGCCTCCATCCCCTCCTGCAGCAGCCCCGGAGCCGCAGCCAGGCCAGAGATTATAAACCAGATCAGCGTTGGCTGGAGTGAACTCTGAGAAATCACATTTGCCTGTCAGTATCATGTTAAAGCATAACACAGACTCTCATTTTCCCACTCCTTTGGCTCCGAGGGCGTTTGGGTCCCTGCTGAGAAACACGGAGGTCGTGGCCTGCAGGTTTCCAGATCTGCCCTTACACACCACGGGGAGATCTGACAACAGCCTCATTATTTATGTACCCAGCCAGGGGGCTGCCTAATGAAACCCAGAGGTTTGTATTGACACACCTTGGGGCTCTGGGCAGGACAGAAGCAATCTGGAGGCTCCTTCCCATAAACACAGTGGCCATTCATGGAGGGTCAGTGCTCGGGGTGGGTTTTCCATGCCAGCTTTGACAGCACTTAATTCACACCGGGCTGGCACTTAAACTCGGGAGCTGCTGATGGGGCTCAGCTGGGTGTGGGGCAGTTTTTTGCTGGGTGTTTGGGGAGGATGAGTGACAAGGAGAGACCCAATTCCCTGCTGGAAATAAAGGGGGGGAAAGTGACTTTGGCAATGTGGTTGCAAATTGAGGAATTTTAAGATTTTTCACCGTGATTCGGCAGAGGAAACAGAGATGCCATCAGTGATTTTTCTACCCAGAAAGATATCACGGTTTCTCAGCCCAGAGCTGATCCTCCTTACACTACAAATTGGGGTTTTTCAGTGATATTTTGAGCATTATTTTGGTACTTTTATCACCCAGATCACCCCTCCTTCTTTGGGGTGCCCTGCAGAGCCCAGTTGTGAGGTCTCATCCCTCCTGACCTGACCCCTAACCCTGCCCAGAGCCGCCTGGGTCTATCCCGGGTTCAGGAGGAAAAAGAAGCTTTTCTTGGCAAGGAAATGCCTCCTAAGCAGCCTCCTGACAAACCAGGAACACTCAGGAAAGTTTGCACATCGGAGCTTGGCTTTTAAAGGGCTGAAAAATGATGGCAGCTTCCTTTGGTGGCTGCAGTGGGAGCCCGAGGAGGTGACCTTTGAGGAGATTCTGTTTACTGCAGCCCCGGGCTGGGAGCTTTGCGTGAGCTCCGGGCTCAGCTCTGCTCTTCCCTGCCTTGGCTCTGACCCCTCCCGGGCTGCTCCCGGCTCGGAGAACAATGGAGAGGATACCTTGCAACTGCTGGGGGGAAAATAAATCACTCCCTGCCCTTCCCAGGAGGATCCCAGCAGATGAGAATCCCACATGGCTGCACATCCTCTGCCCGGCCTCAGGTGTGAGGTGACAGCTGCGGGTTGGGTGATGCCACCTTTGATTTTTCAGGGATAAAGCTGCCAAAAAGAAAAAAAAAAAACACCAAAAGGCAGGGTTTGTTCTGAAAATATCGATGGAATGAGTCCTCCCTTCTCGGGGTTGGTGCCACTGTGGATTTAGGAGCTGGTTGAGTCACCTTAATTCCATGAAATAGCTGGGAAAGCATCTTTTAGGGTCATCACAAACACCCACCCTCTTTGTCTTCCACATTTCCAGCTCCATCCAGGAGCCTGGCACCAAAAATCTCCCGCCTCCTCCCCACTTCTAAGAGCTTGTGGCTTTTTGGGGTCCCCAACATCTGGATCTGGGGGGTTTGTGTCATTTTGGGGGTCTTCAATTGCCTTTGCCAGGAGTTTTAGGAATCCTTTAGGGATTCCCAATCCCTTTATCCAGGTTTTTTCGACCTCTTGAGGTGACAATGAGGAATCCTAGGTCCCTCTTCCCAGGAATTTTGTATGTCTTGGGGGATCCTGAAGGTCCCCAATCCCTTCTCCCAGGTTTTTTGTGTCCTTTGGGGTGTCCCCAATCCCCCTTTTCCAGGAATTTTGTGTCCCCCAATCCCTTTTCCCAGGAATTCCATGTCCCTTGGGAGTTTCCACATCCCTTTTCATGTCCCCCAGTTCCTGTCATCGGGAATTTTTTCTCTTTGGGGTGTCCCCAACCCCTTTTCCCAGGTTTTTTTGCATCTCTTCCAGGCTTAAAAAGAGCAGTTCAGCTGCTTATCACACAACACCCAGGCCCCCTTTTCCTCCTCCCTCCCCTGGGCTTTCTTCCCTCCAAAAATGTTCTAATTCTCAAAGGTATATTTAAAAAAACAAACAAACAAAAAAGAATAAAATCTGTCTGAAAGGCGTGTGTGAAGAATGTCATCCCTAATTATCCCAGTGCCAAATGACTCCTCCTGAATTTCACCAGGGGCTGGAGCAGAGGATGAACTGCTGGGAGTTTGGGCTGCTGGGATCTTTATTTGTAATTCATGAGGAAATCTTCAGCCCTGCTTTTCCTGCTGGAGACTAAATAGAGCCCGTGCTGGAACAATGCTGAAAGGGCTCCCAGTGCAAAAAGCACTTTCAAATAAATGGGAGATGGAAATTTAGATCTGCTGCTGCTTTTTTTTTTTTTTTCCTCATGGCTGGAGGCATCCCTTGTTTCTATTCCAGTTTGGTGACAATTATAGACCCCAGCACTTCAGGCTGAAAAATGGCCAAAGCGCTTGCAGCTTTTTTTTTTTTTTCTTCCTTTTCCCAGTTTCCTTGTTTTATGGTGTCCAGGGCTGTCCCCTGTGTGTCCCAGGGTCTGTGTGTGGTTGAGGCTGGGGACAGGCAGTCTGCTCCAATTTCCTGGATTGCTGTGGGTTGCCTTGCAATGGAAATTTGGGTCGGTTTCCTGAATTTCACAGGAAAAATAGAAAAAAAAAGAGATTTTTTTTTCCTTTTTGTCTTTCTTTTGAGTCCTATCCCAGCCCAGCCACCTGCAGCAGCACACGTACACATCCATTCCCCTGGCTCTTGGTTGGTGCTCACCCAAAAAGAGGAGCCCAAACCCTCTGTGCCCATCCCTCTTCCCCTGAGCCAAATCCTTGTGGATTCCCAAGAGCCTGGGATGGGATGCAGTGAATCCCTCGGGATTCAAAGTGGATCTTTCCTGCTGCCACCCCAGGACAAGGTGGGGTGACCTTCACTGTCCCATTCCTGCCTTCTCCAGCTGCTGCCACCCCCTGCTCCGAGGCAGATGTGGGATTTGGGATATCCTGAGGATGCTGAGTTGGGATGGTACCTGCTGAGCAGCATTCCCCTCTGGCAAAAACCCAAACTGCCTCTGGAATAAAGATGTGGCTCCTCCAGGGAGGGCTGCTTTCAGCCCCCTGTGGATGAGGATGAACAGTAAGAAGGAATATTTTTATTTTTGCTGCCTTTCCCCCTTGGACAGAGAATAATAATTGCAGGAGTTTGCAGAGAGGTTTGTTCCCATGATTTTGTGAGAGCCCTGCAAAGGCTGGATCTCAAAAAAACTCCCCCTCTTGCCTCAAACGATGCTCTCAGATTCTACAGAAGTTTTAGGGAGCTATTTATAAACATCTTATAACAATTTTTTTCTTACATTTTTTGGAAACTTTTCACCAAAACCTGGAAAATCCGTGGCACAATTGATGTCAGATGGCACAGCCAGGGGAGTCACCTCCTCCCTCCCACCCCCTCATCCCTCCCGTGCAAACCAAAACAAGAGGAAAAAGCTTTTAGCCCCAAGTCTCTGCTAATAAGTTGGTGTATCCATAACATGGAATTATGCTCGGTGTCTTCCAGCTGAGCCTGGACACCCAGCAAGGGCTGGGATAGGTTTCCTTGCAATTACAGCACGAGATTGAGTTTGCAGTTGATTTGGGTATGGATAACCTCGGTTTTATTCATTTCCTTTCTGCTGGAAATGGAGAGCTGAGGGCAGAGCCTGGGGTGGGATCCCTCTCCAAACCCAGGTATTCCAAACACATCTGATGCACCTCCGGGGCCCAGAGCCATTTTTTTGGGGGGTGGGGGAGGTGGAAGCTGGGATTCTTTAATTTGGGCTGCAAACACAGAATTAACTCTTTCCCTGCTTTGCTACACACCAAGAATCTTCTCCTTGTGCTGCTGGAAGATTTGGTCCAGTGGAAAATGTCCCTGCCCTCAGCAGGGGAGATGCTCTTCAAGGTCCCTTCCAACACAAACCACCCAAAAATTTTGTTTTTTATCATTCCAAGACCCTTGTGTTTGCTGAGCAGCGAGTATAATCAAATTAAAACTAAAGCTTTCTTTGCAAAATAGCTCAAGCGACTGCGACAAAAAACCGTAATTATCGCGCTTCAACTTTTATGCAACGATTGTTAAAAGCGATAACAACAAATCTGTATGACAATAACTGGTGCGGATTCGATGTACCCGGGCTGGCACGGTGATAAGAATGTGATTAGAGTGAAGTTTTAAAGTTGTAAAGTTGTAAAGTTTTAAAGTTTTAAGGTTTTAAAGTTTGAAGTCGCTGCCCATCAGCAGGAAGCGCTCCCAACCTCAGAGCGCCGAGCTGGGATGCGATCGCTCCGGGCGGCCGGGGATGAAATCCCGGGAGATTCGGAGCTGCCTGCCTTAATAAATGAGGCATCCTTTGGAAAAAGAAAGGGAATTTGGACGGGGCTCGCCTTGGCTCAGCCCGGCTCCTCGCATTCCAGGCGCACACGGAAGATTTATGCATTGCACCGGGAGAATAACCTCCTGCATATTTATTAACGCGCGGCTGGGATAGAGCTGGGCTTCCTTCCCTTCCACGCCCTGAGAGGCCGAAATTGCTGCCCCTCCTTGCCCCAAAAATCCACTTTTTAATCCGCTTCTCCTTCGCCCAGGTAAAAGCTGAGTTGGTGTTTCTTCAAATTTGTCTGCTCCCAGCATCCCAGATTTGGATTTGGTGTTTCTTCTCCTAATGGCATCTCTGCTTGTCACAGGGATTTGCAGCTCTACTTCTCTAAAAATAATAAATCTTAATGGTCATAATAATAATGATGATGATGAGCTGAGTGCTAAAATTCAAGAGAAAGAAAGAAAGAATGAGTTTCTCGTTATTTACAAAGCAGCCCAAAGCAAACTTTGCTTTCCCTGCAGTTTGAGGGATGATGTCACAGCAGCAGATCCCCCCTGCCCCAGGAATGGGAATATTTGTTCTTTAAATAACTGGACCTTGACCAAACTCGAGGGAAATGAAAGAGAATCCTCCTTTTCCATGTGTTTGGAACAGCTTTCTTCTTAATTAATTGGAAAGTCTAAATGAGCTGTCAGTGTGCTGCATCTGCTTGTAAGTCCTGCTCAGGCATTTTTTATTAATTTCCACTCTGTGCTTTTGGATTCATCCGTCTAACTCAGCCTTGATTGCAAACCTAGGAACAATTTGTCTTTTCGATTCCCCCCCTGACAGGACATTTGCTTCCTGCCAGGATTACAAGGAATTTAAAAGCGACTTTCACACCCAGGTTGTGTTTTACCGTTTACAGAGTCCAGCTTTGACCTTTACTTATGGCGTTTTTAACTTAAGAAATGTCATTTTTGAGTTTTTATCTCTGGGTACCTGCTGTGTGCAGAGCTCCGTGTTTGTGCTGTGTGGGTGCTGCAGCTATTCCTTGGGGGAAAAAAAATGGAATTTAAAAATTAAAATAAATGTAATTAATTAATTAATTAATTAATTAAAATATTGAAAATCATGGCAGCATGATTAAGGAAGAACATATGGATAAAAGGAAAAGAAAAAGATATTTTTTAAAAAAAGAAGAAGATAAATTCTTGAGATGAAGACAAAATTAAGAGATCAAGAAATATCTTGATAGCTCTTCCTCCCTACTTTCCTCCTTGGAATATATTTTCCAGACCGAGCAAAACGTTTTATTTGAAGGAAATTAGAACTACATTTAGGGCTGCTGGGTTGTTTCAGTTTTGATTTGCAGGGAGCCATGATCTGAAGGAGAAATTCTGCTTTTTTTTGAGTGGGAAAAGGGTGAGTGCAGCTGCAAACCAAGGATGGGGCAGCCAAAGGGAGCTTGTCCTGTTTTACAGGCAGCAACATTCAGGGCATAGAGGAGAAAATTCCCAGATTTTCAGGCAGAGAATAAGCAAGGAATGAGACCTGGGTTTTCCTTCACAACGGTGCCAGTGTGCAGTCAAATTTTCATTATTAGCCTGAGTTTGAATTTATGAATTCTGTTTTATTCCACCACAGTGTTCTAATAATTTAATAACTTGACCTGTACCTGCATTTAGATGTGTCCTTCTGTTGGTTTTTCTATTTTTCCATGGATTTTTATATTGTCCACTATGCACAGAAGACTGTGGTGAGTTGAATATTCAGTATTTAGTAGCACCAAGGGGGATTTAGAGCGTGCAAAGAGAGTTTAGGTGCTGTGTTTCACTTTATAAACATCTCCTTTAACTTCTGGGCAGGAATCTGCCACCTCCATCTCCTAAATCCCATTTTAAAGGTACAAATCCTTCTTTCATGCTCTATTTTCCACGACAAGGAGAAACTTTTCTTTAAAATCAAGCAGGAGAAGCCGTGCCTGGCCAGAGGCTGCAACCCCTGGGATCCAAAGCCCAGCTCCAGGAGCATCCCTCATCCTGAAGGATTCAGCTCCAGACGTGTCCCTGTCCCCAGAGCTGATAAGGGACAGAGCCGGGTGGATTCCAGCTTGGAATTTCACCCCCTTATCTCCCCCTGCTGCAGCTCTGCTTCTGCCTGGGTTTTGCACACTGGGGTTGTTCCTGCAACAATATTAATTAATAATTACAGCCACTTATTATCTGATTTAATCCCGGGGTTAGATAAATAACAACCCATATATTAAGCGTTGTAATTCTATCAATACAATTAAACCAAATTGTTCATGATTTTTTTTTTTTTTCCTTCTCTCCAGAGCAATTAAAGGCATAAAGATTTTTTTTTTTTGGACAGCTTGAAAGTTCAGCTTGGAGTTTATTAAATCAGCCCCAACCTTATCTAAACCTCCCTGGAATTGCATGATAAGGAATTCTTATCACTCGGAGTTTACAGCCCAGCCAGAGGAGCCTCTCATTTTCTTCTCCATTTCCTGCTGCTTCTGCTGCCCTCAGCTGAGAGCAACAACACCCCAAAATTTGGGTCTCCTTTGCTGGAGGACAACTGCAACCATCCAAAAAAAAAAAAAAAAAAAAAAAAAAAAAAAAAAAAAAAAAAAAAAAAAAAAAAGGAGGGGGGTTTTAATTGAAGTATTTCAGACTTAAAAAAAAAAAAAATCTATTTTTGGGGTCATCTGCTGGTAAAGAGGTTGATGCTTTTATTTGATCTCAACAGGTTTTTCCCATCTGGTAAGACAAGGGTTCAACTTAAAAAAAAAAACCCGGACACTTTGAATATGAAATGTTTGGCAAAATCCAGACACTGGAACATCTGTTTCAACCTGATTTGAGCCCTGCTTTCCCCCGAACTGGCCGCCCCCAGCGCATCTGGGATTGTTTTCTCCCTTATCTCCCCAATTCCAACACCCTCCCGTCTGTGGTTTCACTCTGGGAAATCGAGTTTTATTCTCCAAACTCAGGGAAACCACCACCAACAAGATGCCAGAGGGGGTTTCGCCCCTTCTTTGCCAAGAGGTGTGAGAGAAGTTAATTTATTACAAAAATATGAAGCACTGAAAGCAAAATATGAGTTTTTGGGGGGTTTGTTTTACCCCGTGTGTCACCGCAAGCTCCGTGCTCTTATCAGCTTTTATCCTAGAGATAAAAAAACCCCTTTTTTTTCTCCTAGAAATACAAAATATCCTTCTCCAGAAGGGAGCAGTGGTGCGCGCCTGCAGCATCCCGGCTCCATCCCGGGTACCCCGGGAATTCCGCGCCCGCTGGGACCGCGCTGGGAAGGGCAGAGGAGGCTGCGGATGCTCCAGGGTGCAGAGCCAGCACGGGAGGATTGGGAACCACAAAAATACCCGCAGGACACTGATAAATCACCCGGCTGCTGCTCCCTGCGGTTTGCAGGGGAAGGGAAAGGGCAGAGGGAGAGATAAGGAAGGAGGAGAAGTAGAGGAGGCCAACACCAGGTCCAAAACCCGCTGTGATTTTGCAATCGGGAGGCTTTGATGAGTGCTACCTTCTTTTTGCCTTTTTTGTTTATTTGTTTGGTGTTGTTTTTTTTTTTTTTTTTTTTTTTTTTTTTTTTTTTTTTTTTTTTTTTTTTTTTTTTTTTTTTTTTTTTTTTTTTTTTTGTTTTTGTTTTGTTTTGTTTTGTTGTTGTTGCTGGATTTGTTCTCAGCTCTGAATCTGAGGGGTGCAGGGGAAAGTCTTCAAAAATCCCTCTGAAATTCTTCTTGCACACACTGGAGCTGGGAAGGAGAGAAAACTCTTTACAAGGGTGAGTTGCTACAGCCCCACATCAAGGAAAGTGATTCCTAAACACAGCCCAGCAAAGCCAGACCCTTTTACTGCTGATTTTCCCCAAATTTAAAATGCAAACCGGGAGCAACCCAGGTTATTCTCTCTGCATCAGCTTTCCTCAGCCCCAGGACATGAGAACAAAGATCTTTTGAGGGCAGCAGATGGAGTTTGAACCTCGGAGCTGAGTCCAGCCCCAACCCTAGCAAGGTCTAGAGGGGTTTTACCTCAGCTTGAGACCCATAACCTCTGCATGCACACAGGCTCATCCCTGAAAAACCTCCCTGGCTGTCTGAGATAACAAAATAACCTCACCTGGCTCTTCCCCCTGAACACTTCCAGCGCTGGGGGAAGGACATTTATTGACCTAAGGAAACCACGGGGTGACCACTGCAGGTCCCTGGGTGTGAGAACAGCGCCGGTCTTTGTTGCCTCTCTGGCCTGTGGGAGATTTTTGAGGGTGAAAGGAGTTTAAAAGGACACAAATCCCTTAAAAATGAGCTCAGAATACTCCAGGCACGATGTGAAGGAAGGTGGAGGTGTGTAGCTGGGAGCTGGATGGGATTAATGCACAGCCAGGAGGGGACAGCCGTGGGGAAATGGGGTAAATGGTCTTTGGCTGGAAGAAGCAGAGCCAGCAATGCCCACCAGCTTCTTCTGGACATGGGCTGGGGTTTTCAGGGATGCTGTTGGAGACCCAGTGTCCTTTGTTTCAGATTTTAATGCATATTCCTTCACACAGGAACAAAAAAGCGCCCTGTATTTGCAGTGCTGTAGTGTTAACCAGAAGGAAGGGGGTGGTACAGGTTTGTCTTTGTCCCTGTGTACATGGAATGGAAACCTTGGGATGATTTGTCCTCAAGTGCCCTGGAGATGCCCAGAGGAAGGGGGATTTAACTCAATTCCCAAGGTTGCTTCATTTCCACTGAAGGAACACCCAGGGAAAAGGGCACCTTGGCTGGGGGATCCCCTGAGCTTTTAACCTGCTGTTACATCCTCACTCACCTCCAAAAGAGGATGTCTGAGTGTTGCAGGTCCCTTTTCACCATCAGATGGGAGGGGAAAAAATGCACATTCACATTCCCAGCTGTGATCTCTGTGTGGGATGGGGACAAGCACCCAGTGCAGTCCAAGGTCAGCACGTTTGGGATCCATCCATGTGTCCATCAATGGATGTCAGACCAATGCTGAGGCAAGGGACAAACACAAGGCCAGGCACCTGCAGCAACCAGAACTATGGAAATGAGGAGAAAAACAAGAAAAAATACACAGATAATCTTTTTTCCATGCTTTTTCTTTTAATTTTTGGGTGTTGGGATGCTTCCTCTTACCCATTCCACTGAAATTCACTGTTTTGCCTGGAAAGCAAAACCAGTGGAGAATGGGAGAGAAGCTAATTTTGTTATAAAAATAATCTTCTATCTGTGCACGACAGCAATATTTATTCAGGAAGGGTACACAGACAGCAGGAGGTCAGCACTCCCACTGCTTGGCTCAAAGGCTCCACCACACTCTTTATTTTGTTTTATTTCTCCCTTTTTTTTTTTTTTTTTTTNNNTTGGACAATTAGTCTCCATAGATTTTTTTTTTTTTTTCCTGGAAAGCCTTAAGCTGATTTCACCCATCCTCAAATCAAACCAATAAACTCAATAAGCTCCTTGGGTTGGGTCTTTTAGGTCCCAATTTAAGCTTGTACTTGATGGTCCCACACTGACCTATCTCCACAAATAACCTCCCTGTGCCTTTCCACAACAAAAAGCCTTCATTCCTTCAATCCAAGCTGCTGGAATTTGTGGTGTCTGCAGTGCTGCACATTTTCCTCCAACTAAAACCTGAGAACTTGGTGAGATGTTGCAACTCTTTTTATTTTTTTAACACAGGGCAATATTTTTTTAACGCTTCTCCTTTTCCCCATTCCAGTCCTGGGAGGTGTTGGTGCCTCCTCCAGCCTCTCTCCAAACACACCAAGAAAACACATCAGTTAAGGGCAACCTTTTTGTCAGCACAGAGATGCCAAAAGCCAAACAGAATTTGTCATCTCGTGAAGAAGGAAGGGAATTTGGTGTTGCTTCACTCCCCTGACGCAGCTTCAGGATGCTGCTCTTGGTGGGTGATGGAATGGGAGGCAAGATTTAGGGGACAGGAGAAAAAACTGGGTTGAAAACCTGAGAGAAAAATCCTCCTGCTTCAGGTGAACAGCTCTAAACTTGTGTTTCAACCTCATTAAAATACTGCCTGGGCTCTGATGAAACGGGGATCTGTCAGTGGAGGAACTAAAGGAGGATGTTATTCCAATGTTCCCTGTCTCTTTCTATCCATTTTCATCCCACACTGTGATATAAGGCTTTAAAAAGCCTTTAAGCACCTGTAATAACATTCACCTTTTCATCAAAATCTCCTTGGAGCATAAGAAATGATGTTTATTTAAATTTTGCAACGGGCTAACGATAAAGTCCCGTCTCTATTTTCCTGCTTCTGTGATTTGCACATGAAAAGCTTTAGTGAGGCTGGGTTTCATTTAGGCTCCTCTCTCCTTCCTAAAAACACTTTATTAGGGGGAACACAACCTCCCCTTAGATTGGAGTGATGTGCTCCAAAAAATGCTGTTATGTGCTTCAAAAAATGCTGTCATATGCAGCAAAATAACTTAATTTTGGTTTTATTTTGTTCCCGCTGACCCGGGCAATACAGGACGATTCCCACCTCCTGGCAAAGATAACCTTGCCAGATTATTTTAACTCTTTCTGCAGTGGTTCTGATGCAGCAAATTCTGCTTGTAGAAAGAAAATAAATCCCTGGAAGATCCACCAACGGGGAAAGCAGAAATACAACCATTTAACCCCCTTGTTTAGGCAGGGTGGTTTTTTTGCCTTGCTGTACAGCAGAGAACACCTCTCTTTGCTGATGGAACACGTCGTGAGCACTGCTCAGTTGTGTCAGCAGAGAGAGGGGGAGTGAGAAGAAGGAGAAAAAGATCTGAGTTTGACAGAGTTAATCTGAGCCCTGCTGAAAGACGGGGCTGAGTGAGCGCTCCGAGCGCGCCCCATCCGTCACCATCCTCTCGCCTTTCAAACCTCCACGGGAGTGTTCCCTCCTGGATTCCCTCCTAGACTGAGGGACAGGCTCTGCTGAGCCTCCAGCCCTTCCTGGCTCTACCCCACTGCCCCAGGCAGGAACCAAGACTCTCCTGTTTTGAAGAAATTTGGGATAAAACGGGATAAAATCCCATCGCTACTTCCTTTCGGAGTGGGACGGCTCCGACCCTCCAGAGCAGCTCCAAGACAGGTGTTTCCCTCCTTCAGGGGTGATTCTTTTTATGAGTGCCAGAGGCTGAGCAGCCCTTGGATGTCCCTCAGCTGAGCCTGCCAGGGTGGTGGAGCAGAGGAGACGTTGGAGATGGCTGGAGACAGACGGCGACAGTGGGAGGAAGCGCTCGGTTGACATTAGCGCCATGGGAACAACAACAATTCCGGCTGCTGTCATGTTTTGTTTTGTCTTCGAGGCACCACGGTGCTGGAGAGCTTTGCAGAAGGGGCTGAGGAGCCTGGGGATGTTTTGCAGATGTTCAAAGGGGGACCCCTCACACCCAGAGGAGGAGCCTGGCAGGGAATGGGGAGGTCTCGGTTGGAATTGCGAGGCAGGGATGGAGGTGGGATCGGGGCAGGTCCAGAGGTCAGGACTGAAATCTGAGGGACAGAGGAGGGGAAGAGTGGGGAGGGCAGGAAGGGAACATCCAATACCACGGGGAACAGCCAGAGCAGGAGCTGCTCACAGAAGGGAGATGGGGCAAGCTAGAAGAACATCCCTGGCAGAGATATCCTGGAGGTGAAGCTGCTGGAAGTGCAGGGATGTTCCCTGACCAGGCATGAGAGCCTTGGCACAACCTCTAAACACAACTTACCTTGGGCCTGACCTCATATGTTGGCTTCAAACTGAAAGAGAGCAGGTTTAGATTGGATTTTAGGGAGAAATCCTTTCCTGTGAGGGAGGTGAGGCCATGGCAGAGATGCCCAGTGCAGCTGTGGCTGCCCCTGGATCCCTGGAAGTGTCCAAGGCCAGGTTTCACAGGGCTTGGAGCAGCCTGGGACAGTGGGAGGTGTCCCTGCCCATGGCAGGGGTGGCTCTGGATGGGCTTTAAGGTGTCTTCCAACCCAAACCATCCCATGTACAAATAGGCACAGGAGCATTTTCAGGAATTCTTTGTGGAAATAGATACATTTACCTCCCCACAAATAATTCTGGGATCACTGTGTGTGCATGCAGAGGGGAAACAAACCAAATTTTAGGTTTGCCTCCTCTTTCCTTGCAGACATTTTGGTTTTCTTTGAGTTTTTTCCAGGCTTAACCTCCCTCTTTCATCACCATTTTGCCTGTTCCCCACAAAGCACCCAACTGGGAGCCATCAGAACTGCGAGGATGGAAAACTGCAGAGGAAAAGCTGTTGAAACAAATTCATCTGCAGCTTCTGCCTCTTTTTGTGGCTGAACAAAAGGTTGTCAGCACACTGGGAGTATTGATATTTCCAGTGGGAAAATCTGGATTTTCTGGAGAAAATTGCCTCTGACATTATTATTATTATTATTGCTACTATTTTTTTATTATTTTTGTTATTATTGCTACTATTATTATTGCTACTATTATTGCCAATGTTAATATTAATAATATGATTGTTATCATTATGGCTTTACCATATAATTACCGGTTTTCATTATAATTATGATTATCATACCAATTTTGATTATTTTTATTATTATAATTACCAGCATTACGCTTTGCTCTGCTTTGGTTGCTTTGCTCTCGCTGAGCCCCAGAAACTTTCTCCTTTAAGATTTCTCCTACAATCCCTGAAAATCCCTGAGGCCTGAGAACCAGGAGGAGCTGATGGGGCCATACCTCAGCTTTCCCTGAGCGTGTCACCAAACCCTTCCCAGGAAACCACGATTGTAACAGAGCCCTCCAGCAAAATTTCACCAGGCTTTCTTCCCCAGCAGGATAAAATTAGCCCAGCTCTCCTGAGATGACAGCTAAGAACTCCAACTTCCCTCAGATGACCTCAATGGAGTCATTTGTTGCTTAAATGACAGACAAACGCAGTAATTAGGTCTATTTAGTAAAGGGGAGGTGAAAGGTCAAACTACTGGGCAAACTGTCTCCAGAGCTTGGCTTGGGGACCACGCCGGGGCTTGGCGGGAGGTGATGTTTGTACAACAACCTGACACGGGCAGCAGCAGGTCCCTGCTGGGCCCCGGGGGCTGGAGGCCTGTCCCGAGCCTCAAATCCCCCTTTTCTGCTCATAAAGCCCTCAACTCGCTCATTTGTGTCCTAAGGGATTCCAGGCAGAGGAAGGAAGAGCTGGTGAAAGGATGGGTTTGGGGTGGGTGAGCCACAGAGAGGGCTGGGAGACGTGGGATGAGTTAAATGGGAAATTACCAACATTCCCCACTTCATTTCACTTTCCCTCCCTTCTGTTCTCTTCACTTGTTTGTTTCCTGAACTTCGGTGCATTTTGTGGCACCAGCCTAACACAGACAAGGCACAGCTGGATTTCTCTCTGCTATTTTTTTGGTTTGGATGCCACAGAAGGGAGGTTGAGCATCATTCCTGCGTGAAAGCACTGTTTGCCACGCATCCCAAATCTCCAGAGCATCCCTGAAGCAAAATGTTTAGCAGAAGAGGCTGTTTTTGGCATTTGAATTCCTGCTGGCTGCCCATCCTCAGGGCTCACAGCAAACCCAGCACCCTTTTACCTACGGAGCATTCGCAGGATTTCCCTCCCTGCTGTTTCATAAAGGAGGGGAAATCTGCAGGATTTTTAAGGAGTGGAAACTGTAAGTGAAGAGTTTCAATTTGCAAAGAGAGGTGGTAGAAGGTGACCAAGATTTTGGTTTTGAACGCAACGAGCTTGGAGTGCTCCTCACCAAAAGAAGCAACACTTGATTTTTCTCTGAGTTTCCCTCAGATTCCCCTGCCACAATTTTCTTCTTCACTTGTGTGGGCAGAGAAGAAACCTTCACCATGTGTAGGGGGGGTGCTTAGAAATCCTGACAGTGACCAGGACCCCTCCTGAGGTCCATCCCAGCGGTGGTCACTGCTCTGAAGCACATTTGGGTGTCTGGGAATTTCCCTGCACGCCATCCCTCCTCCGCATCCCATCCACCTGAGCCCCTGTCTGTCTCCTCCAGACCCCTCTGTAAAAGCCCCTTCCCTCGGGAGGCCTCTTGACCCCTGTCTGCGGGGAAGAGGTGCCGCTGATGCTGCTGAGAGAGAGGGTCACCGAGAGCCCGACGTGAGAGTGAAAAGAAAATTAGAAAACAAACAGAGGGGAGGTGGAAACGCGCCCGCCCTTGAAGTGCAAAGACCTCTCCTCCATCCCCGTCCCTCCCCCCCGTGAAGAGGGGCTTNAAAAAACAAAAAACAATTTTTATAAAAAAAAAAAAAAAAAAAAAAAAAAGCCCTTGCGATGATACAAGAAAGAACAGACTTCTCACACCTTGTCTTCACTTCCCGCAGATCCTATCTGCCCGCAAGTGCCTGTGATCTCGGGCAGACCCCTCTCTACCTTGCCCCTCGCCTTTCATTTTTTTATTATTTTTGTTGCTAAGCCGGAGACCTTCCCACTTCATCCTTTTCTCCCCGGCTGATGGAGAGACAGGCGGCGTTTCTGACGGGCTCGGGGAGAGGGGAAATGTCATCCCAGAGACTTTCTTTTGTGTATTTTTTCCTGGATGGATTAGTTTGTTTGAAGAGCATCTCCTATTTAACACCTCATTGAGCACAAAAACACGTAGGGACAAGAGGGTTTTTTGTTGGGTTTTTTTTTG
>WEIU01023792.1:53077-66179 GCA_013389925.1 Aegithalos caudatus | reverse complement strand
AATGGTATTTGAAAATAGCAGCTAACAGGTGTGTGAACTTTCTTCTGGTCCCTGTTTTTCCTGACAGTACAAATTTCAAAGTAATTTTATTTCAAAAAAATTTTTTTTTAATTTCATGGGAAGAGTTCTTCCCATCAGGATCTTGAATGAACAAGAAGCTAAGACAGACTTCAGGACAGGAACACATTTTTCCATCTTGGAGGTTGTTGCAGCCAAAATTCATCTTGGGAAACTCAGAAGCCAGCTGATAAAGTGAAACCCCAGGATTTGGTGCACAAATAACTTTTTTCAGACTGAATCCAAGCCCGAGTAACTCAGAGGAAAAGCAGCTTGGAAATAATTCAGGTGAGAGCAGCCAGCAATGATATTTTGTTTTTGCATGGATAAGCAGAGCCAGAAATCAGAGTTGCAGTGAATGAACCCACTCATGGTGAACCTGCTCCCCTTCCAGCCCTGTCCTGCTGACCCTTCCCACCTCATCCTGTGCCTGACTTGGTTTTCCCAAAAAACTGAGGGTGATGTCCCAGGTGGATGATGAATGACTCTGTTTGCAGAGGAATGGCACTGCCAGATTGTCCCTCCACTCTCTTCCAGCCCAGCCTTGCCTCTGCTACTGTGGAGTTTCCAGGTTTTCTTCCACATCTGGGTCTCAAAGGAGGAGAAGCTGGAGAAGAGAAGCTGGAGAAGAGCCTGAAGAGGAGCCTGAAGAGGGCTGGGAACTGTCCAGTTGGAAGTTGGTCTGAAGTTCCTTGATATTTAAAGGATCTAATTTTTGTGCCCCTTTTCCCTTCTTTCCCCTTTAACAGAAGCGAGATCTTTCCATGGGGTCACCAAAACGCTGGAGACCTAAGAGAGCCCCCAGCTTGAGGAAGATCTCCTTTGGTTTTTTTGTATTTATTGGAGGTGTTCAAACATCTGGATATCCTACCAGGATATCCTCTGGACCAACTGAGGTCATGCTGGCACTTGGGGTGAGCCGTGGACACCGTGGTCCTCAGCACACGCTCATTGCTGGTGGCTCACACAATTTTGGGACCAGCCCCTCACCTGCATCCCTTTTCCCTGTGCCAGGACAGAGAGTTTGCTTTTCCCTGGAGCCCATTCAGCCAGTGGGATGCCAGAGAACGTGGCAGGAGGAGAGAATTCCTTGCTGATGTAGCTGCAGGGCCAGCCCTGGTCAGTGGCGTGTGTGCTCCCTGCCAGGCTGAGAGGGACTGGGGGCAGCGTCTCTGTGTCCCTTCCACACACAGAAAAAAAACCCTGAACCCTTCCCACCAACTCCACAAATTCAATTTAGGAGAACTGCACATTCCCAGATAAGGGTTTAGTTGGCTCAGGTTTACAGAGTTACATTTAATTGGAGAGCTCAGCAAAATCTGAGAGGTCTTCATAAAGACTTGGGCAGCCGGGACATTAATTGCATTATTTTCTTTATAGATAAATCTTATTTGGTGGAGCCACCATAATCAGATAAAGAATAGATAAGATCAAACCTTGCCTTTAAATTCCAGATCTCCTGGCTTGAGAAAATATGGAGCTCAGATTACGGTGAAACTTTTAATGGGCTTCAGAGATTTCTGCCCAAGCGAGATGGGAAAAAACCGTAGATCCTTGGAGATCCTGGAAGGAGCAGATATCTTGGATTTGTGCAGTAGTCAGCGGTTTCAGATAAGGAACAGAGGGCTTTCAGGTCTGATTGCTGATGTTTTCCACATAAAAGCTGTGCTCTCCATCAGGAAAAGGACCCGAGTCTCTTCAGCAATCACAAAACCAGCCCTGACACCCGGCCTGATTCTCCTTGTCGGCTTTGATCCAAAACATTCTGAGCAGGAGAAGCCTGGGGAAGGGAGAGGGGAAGGGACCAGGGGAAGACTGAATAAGGGAGCCAAGAGGCTGCTCTGGAAAATCACTGCTGAAGTTACAGGAGGGGAATTAATCTCGAGAGGCCGCACGTAACAGTTCCATCCATCAGCATGACACCGGTACCGTTATTAGAGGAGATGGAAAATTAAATTGCAAAATTATCTGTTCTGTTTCATTGACTTTTTTTTTTTTTTTTTGGGTCTTTCTTTCATTCCCCCTTTTCATTCCAGGCACCACTTGCAGCAATACCACTGGCAGCTGGCAGAGGGTTATTAAAAGCACCTGGCCATGAAAGGAAATCAGATCCCAGGGCACGTTGGGTGCCATTCCAGAGCTCCTGGTCCAAACCTGGCAGCACAGGGGGACCCAGCTGGGGCCCTGTGAGGGATGTCCTGATGTGCCAAGCTCCTGGGCATCGTTTCCCTCAGCACTGTGGCTGACTGCCAGACTCCAAGTCCTGCCCATCTCTAAACATGGGAGAGGTGTTGGAGATGAGAAACCTTGGGGCTGACTAAAGGGCACTCGTGTTATTTTTCTCCTCTTCTTCTCCCTGGTGTTCCCTACCTCCATTTCTTACTTTGTGGGGCTTTGTTGTCCCTCTCCTCACATTTCATCCTAAATTCTCCACTCCTTCATCTTCCACAGCCTCTCCTCTGTAGCTTCTAAACTCAGTTTGAGACCAGGGGGAATATAATAATTTAAAATCAACAATGTAAAAAAAAAAAAAAAAGGAATCCCTATTAGAATATAATTTTAAACAACTCACCCCATCCTCAACAGCCTTTTCTTTGGCATTCCAAACAACCTGTGTCAAGGCCAGGCTGGACAGGGCTTGGAGCAACCTGGGATGGTGGAAGGTGTCCCTGCCCATGGCAGGGGATGGGATGAGGTGGGCTTTAAGGTCCCTTCCAACCCAAACCATTCCAGGATTCTATAATCCTAAAATCAAAGAGAAGAGGGGTTAGCAGGGAGCTATTCCCAAAATTCAACAGCCCAAGCTGTGCTCCTCATCCAACTGATGTGCAAAAAAATAAATACAAAGAATAAAATATAAAAATTATTTAAAAACCTCAAAAATGGAGATTCTTTGTAAACCATAAGGGAGAATTTATCAAGAAATGTCAGGGGGAGATCAAGCCCTACTGAGTGGAAGAGTTCTGGTTAACTTTGAGCCCTAATTGACCATTATCTCATAAAGAAAATAGGGGAAAATGAAGCAGCAAAGAGATGAGCTGGGCATCTCTGTGTTGGGGTGTTGGAAAGACCAATCCATGTAAGGAGAAATGTAAATAAATTGTCCATCTTGGTAGCAACTGAGCTCTGGGCTGCCACCAAAGGGAATTTCTTTCTGTATGTAGATATGTTTATTAATGTTTTTAGTCACATAGTAGAATTTGTGAGCATTTGGCAAAACTGCATTATGTGAAGACTGAATTATGCACAGCAGTGAGGTTTGTCCTGAACAAACCTTGTCTCCCTTGTTTTTCTCTCTGCCTGATTCCTGACTTTTCCTGGCTGTTGCATTGATGAGTAATTTGTAGGGGTCAAGGCATAAACTGTTATTCCAGCACTGTATTTTATGCTGCTACTGTTTCCCTGACAGGGGAGAGGTCTGTAAAATAACAACAATAAATAGAAATAGCCAGTTCTTGTGAAGCTCTTTAATCAGAGATTCCCAAAGTATTTTGCAAAGGGAAAAGGCATTGGAATGGTTACTCAAATTGGGAAAAATTTTCAGCAGCTTCAGTCAGGGGTTTCTGCCAGTCCTGGTGAAGTTTTTGTAGCTTTTGTGGATGTCAAACTCACAGCTCCTGGGGGAACCTGAGCAACCACTTCCATGAAATATTTTGGGATACTTGTAATATCAAAATATCTCATGGAGGTGGATGCTCAGATCCCCCAGGAGCTGCTGTTGGTGCAGTTTGGGTTTCCTGACTTGGATCTTTGCAAGTTTGGCAGAGCCCTCCTGGGCAGAAAGTGTCCTGCTGAGCAAAAGATGAAGGATGGATGGAAAAAAATTATGGATGGATGTATGGAATATAAAATGAATTAAAATGGATGAAAAATGAAATGAATGAAAAAAAATGGATGGAAGGATGGATGGATGGATGGATGGATGGATGGATGGATGATGGATGGATGGATGGAAGGATGGATGGAAAGATGGAAGGATGGATGGATGGATGGAAGGATGGATGGAAGGAAGGAAGGAAGGAAGGATGGATGGATGGATGGATGGATGGATGGATGGATGGATGGATGGATGGATGGGACTCACAGCTCTGCCTGCTAAGCTAGAAGAAAAGACCAAAACTCCAGCAAGAAAAACCCTACCAAGAGAAATAATTCCCATTTTCCCATTTTTCTCTAGATCTGCACATAACCCTGACCCAGCAATGATGGTCTGGAGTTACAAACCAAGCTGGCCCAGAACAGGAGACACAATGAGAGGGTGGTGGTCAGCAGCTGCCCCTGGGGCCACTTATCTGTGTCTGCCTGGCCCCTCAAGTGCCTCCATCACCATAAAGAAGTCAGAAATGCCCCTCTGCCCTCACCCCAACCTCTGACAATAAATCCAGGGAAAAAAACCAACATGGAGCACAGGGAGGGCCTGTGCCAGAAGTGTCTCTGGAGCAGCACAGCCAGGCCAGCCCTACCAGGAGAACATAAATTTCAGCCTGTTCTGCCTTATACCATGAAGGCTGAGAGAGAGAAATGTAATACAAGCCTCTCCCAGGCCATTCCTGTGCCAAACAGCAGCCTCTCTATCATTTGGTGGTTTATTATAAACAGGCTCCCACTGCAGTTTTGAAGCAGAAATTTTTTATGAATAAACGTGGGGCCTTTTTTTTTTTTCCCCCTTCCCTCCCCCTGCAAATCCGTTGCTTGAAACCTTCACATGTCAGTGCAAGTGGCCCTGCAAACCTTGGATGTTTGACTTCTGGAGGGTTATTTTGGGGTTACTCCTGGAAAACCCTGAGGTTGTCATCATTTGCCTTTCCCAGAGCTGCCTGTGCCGGGAATTCTCCTTTCAGGAATGATCAGCAGCAGTTTCTGTGTCCAGCCCCAGATTCCCTGTTTACTACTTATGCAAAGGAGCTTTTTTTTTTTTTTTAATTTTAAATTTTTCCCCTCTGTAAACAGAGTTGATCACTTTATATCCTCTGTATATTGTTTCTTAATGTGAATGAAGTGAGGCTGCCTCGCAGCCGTCATCCAGATCAGGGCCTAAAATAAACTTACAGCAACTTGGGGAGTATTTGGCTTTGCAAACTGTGAAAATGGCTTCAGCTCTGCTATAAGAACATGGGCATATTTTTAGCACTTAGCATTGGGTATTTTATGAAAAATTAGGGCGAGGATATCGCCAGTTTGATCTGTTTACCTCGCTTTTGTTGGGTCTTTGGTTCTCTTTAAACAACTCTCACCGGACAAATGTTTTATCTGCTACTGCATAATCCAAGACAAACAAACCTGCTGGGAGTGCATTAAAAGGAGTAGGTCCTTGCATTCAAATGAGGTAAAGAGAAAGAAATATTTGACCCTTTTTGCCAAAAATATTATGGCTTACATTTGTTTTATATTTTCCTTTTATTAAATCACTCTTCTAAACCACTCCGAAGTCTCAGTTCACTCGGTGACAATTCGTTTATGGTGTTTCTGAAGTGGATTTAGATTGGAGTGATAAAATTACAGGCCAAAATTACAAGCATCATGGAAAATACTGGTTCATGTTTGGCTTTGCATACCACAACTGAAAGATTACCAGGCATTGCCAATAAGCAGGAGGAAGTCAAGATAATAATACATGCATTTATAGATGTGAGCTGGGTTCCAGGACAGGCCACAATAGATTTGTGGAAGGTGAACTGGAGTATTTAACTGTGTCTCATTAATGGGGAGAAATCTGGCAGGTTGTGAAGAGGTAACTATAGTTCAGACACTGGATTTGTAGGATCTTTCCAGGAAAAATGCAGGTCTTGCAAACCCTGAAATTAAACACTTTCTGAATTGCAGTTCAGCTGATGACATCATGGAGTAATTCCCTCTTTTCTCTGTGCTTTCACAAAACCCCCTGTGGTGGTTGGGTTTTGTTTTTTTTTTCTTGAGATGGACTTTGTTTTTCTGGGGAATATTTTAAAAATGTTTTGCTTTACGTGACTGCATGGAAGTGCAGAGCCAAAAAAAGAAAGGAAAACCCCAAACCAGAATATTAATCCTCCACAGGTACCCATGAGAACACAACATTAAAACCCTAAACTTTCTGATATCACAGAATCATTTAGGCTGGAAAAGACCTCCAAGATCATCACCTTTTGGCCAATCACCACCCTGAGCTCTGAGTGCCACCTTCAGACATTCCTTGAACATCTCCAGGGATGGGGACTCCAGCACCTCCCTGGGCAGCCCCTTCCAATGCTTCACAACTTAACCTTGGATATATTGGATGCTCATAGGTCATTTTCTGGGTCTGAAACTTCCTGAATTTTGTTTATTCAAAGTACATCCACGACGAAATTGAGCCCAGCTGAGCTCTTCAGTTTTCCAAGAGTTTCCAAAGTTGTTGTAATACAGGAATTATTACACGGAACTCAATGATCTTATGGGTCTTTTCCAACCTAAATGATTGTATGATTTCTAGGAATTAACAGAGCCCTTGGGCAAAAGGAAAGGCAAACAAGTTACTCAGGCCATGAGAAAGCTCAGAGGAACAAATTCACATTTAATGGTCCCAGGTAAGTGTGCTCTGATGGTTGCAGATGGCTCAGAATCAGTGCAGCATCCAATTATCCCCAGGAAGGGGGTTTCATCTGATTATCCCTGTGAAATCATTGCTGCTGCCATCAGCACTGGCTAAAACCCATTCTTGGAGAACTTTGAGGAGGGTTTTTCTGAAGAAAAAAAAAAAATCAGTCCATGCTGTTGAGAAACAGCAAACATTAGTGGTCTGAAAGAGTGTCATTATTTCTGCTGTAAAAATGTGCGGGGTAGTTTGGCATCCCTGGCTGACATCTGCTCCTCATTGTCCTGTGCCAATGCAAACTCATCAAGTCAGAGAGGATGAAATATTCCCCTCTGCTCCCAAACCCACCTCTCCTCTGGCTTGCTCTGCAGCTGTCAGCAGCTTGGCCACCTTGGTTTCATTACAGAGCAGTTCCCCCCCCGGGGCAGCCACTTCTGCTGCTGACAGTTCTGCTCAGAGTCCTGCTGAGCCTCCTTCAAATCCAGCTTCCCCACATCTTTCCTCGTGGCCTTCCCTTCCAGCAGAGTCGTGTGGGACAAACCTCCTGAGAAAATCCCCTCTCTTCCTGTAAACCCATGCTGGGGAAGGTTTAGGTTGAGAGTTTGGACTCCCCCCATCGCTGGGGAAAACTGAGAAATGTCAAATATAAAGTATGCCCAGAAAGATGGACAGTGTAGAAACCTGGGCATGAAAGAAAATATGAGAAGCCAAAGTCTGAAGGAGAAGGGGGGGGGGNNNNAGGTGGGGGGAGGGGGGGGGAAAGCAAATATTGCAAATTAAAGTTCATTCAAGCCTCTGAGATTTGACACAGCTCATTGTCTTAGTTTTGCTTGAGAGGGTGTTTTGTTGCCAACACAATTAACAGCCTTGCAGTGATCAAAAGGTTGGAGGGGGAGGAAGGCCCTCAGGAGATGCTGGAGGGTTGTGTAGAAATCCTAAAGCAACAGGAGTTGCCAGGAGAAGAGTTTGGAGGAAGCAGACGAGCTCAGGAAGTCAATTTGTGCTGAAGAGCCGGGGCTGTGTTTCCAAATCCAAAATAAACTCTCTTTAAAACAACCCCAAGACCCAGTGGATCCAGGCTTCTGGATACAGCATTTGAAAACCTTGGCCTGAATGGATTGTAAATCCCTGGGATTGCACACACACAGAGCCATGCTCACACTCAGGGGGAGGCCCATAAAACCCAGCTTTATGGGAGCTGAGCCTGGGCTCAGGAGATGAAGGAAGCAGGGAATCTCTGCGGGCCCATCTGCACGGCCCAGCCGGCTGCTGCCGCTGCAGCAGGGAGATGCAGCTGCCAAACAGCTGTGCTGAGCCCAGCCTGGGCTGTCTGCAGGGAATTTGGGATACCTGCTGGGGTGGCAGCTGCACCAGCAGGGCTGGAACCCCATTAATCCAGGAGCTTTTCACCCCCAAGCCATGCAGGGGCATCCCAGTGCAGCACCTGAGCCCAGCCATTCTCCTGAGGAGCTCAGGGCTCTCAGCAGCTGGTGGCTCCTTCTCCCCATCACAGAAGTGACCCAAACTCATCATCACTGCATTCCTGGGGTCTATTTTTATGTGCTCAGTGCCCTGAGTGCCCTTATTCCCCTTGCCCTGGCCACAGCTGCTGGCTGTGGGAATGGACACTGGGATGGTGCCCAGCTCTGCTGGTTCCTCACCTGGGCTGGGCTCCTGGCTCTGCTTCCAGCCCAAGTCACGGATGAGTAACACCTCTGATTACTCCAACTCTTTGCTTTTGTTATCTCTGCTGCTGGCACCTGGATTTAAACATGGCTCAGTCTGCTGAGCTTGGCTCTTGTCTTGGTCGAGATCCTCCCGTGGGCTCTGTTCCCAGAGCGCTGTGAAAGCCGTGCTGGGCAAGCCCAGCTCGTGGAAATCTGTGCCCAAAAGGTGAGCCTGGCCTGGACTGTGGGTTAAGCCACACTTAAAGGCTCAGCAGGGCCTGTAGGGCTCCATTCAGGAGCTCTTTGGGATCACTGCCCCACTGAATATTTGTTTTGGAAGGAAGGCTCACTGCTCGAGGCGCCTTTACCAGGATCAATCCGACTTTTTTTGCATGTGTGCACACAGCAGCCTGGGGTTAGGAATGTGCAGCCATGGAGCTCTGAGATATATTTTAAGACCTGAGCTTTGGGGAAGCCAAACTATTGAGCTCCTCTCTTGGCAGAGAGCTCTTCAATTTCAGATTTTTCACGGCTGCGAGCATTTATCCTGGTTTGGACTTTTCCATGTTCTTATTTCCACGGAGTCAGTACCATTTCTGGATTGCAGCTGAGAAGTGCAGTCTTCCCCCAAGATATGCAAGCAAACCCAGCAAAGTGTCTCTTACTCCAAACTGGAACATGTCCCAAACCTTTCACCACTCAGCACAGGGTATTGACAGCTCCAAGTGTTTTCTCTAAACTGTTGATGTTGTTGGGATGGTTGTGATATTTTCTCCTCAGTCTCCAACTCTCGTGCCTCATTTCTTTGTTTATACAAAACCTCACAGTGTCCTTTAGGAAAGCGTGGGCTGGAAAAAATGTCTCGTGCCTAGAGGGGTTTGTTGGGGGAAGGAAAAGCAAATGGAAGGCTCCTCAGTGGTGGACCTACAGGGTGTGATTTATCCCACATCAGTTTTTTGGGATGCTGAGGGAAGGGTAGGCTCAGAGGCAGTGCTGGCTGAGTGGGGCCACAGCTCTCCTGTGGAAATCTCCAACACCTGGAAGTGGGCTGCACTGGTGGATGACTGGAAATCCTGGAAGGCTTTGCAGTGGCTCTAAATGTGTCCAGATCCAGGCTTCTGCCTGCCTGGGAAGGCTGATTCCATGGCCTGTGTATGTTACCCCAAGGAGTCTATTCAGGACAATCAGGCAGAGATCCCAAATGGAGCTCGCTCAGCTCTCAGCAGTCCCAAACCCCCTCTGGAATGGTTTTCCAGGTCTGGGCTTGCAGGTGGCTCCTGATGCTGGGCAGACAGAGCAAGTGCCTGGCTCCCTGAAGGGCTGATAAAGTGGAGGTGCAATGCCCAAGCTGATGCTCACCTGCATCCATCCACAGAGCTGGGAAAGGGGAATTTTGCCTTGAAGATATTCCCAGAGCAACTTTGGACGTCCCACCAAACCTAAACCCCTTTTCCAGGCTTTCATATGGCAGAGTTTGCCATCACCCTGTAAGAGCTCTGATGTTTTCTGAGACATCTGAGTTCCAAAGGCAGCACTGGGCTGGGTATTTCCTTTCTGCTCCACCAGGGCCACTCCAGAGGGGTTAAGTTCCCTGTGGGAGACGCTGATTTCATTACAGCCCCGGGCTATAAACACTGCGTGCTGAGGCACTGACAAATTGCTGGGTGTTATTGGCAGATGGAAAAGCCTGCCTGGGCCAGGAGATCAATTCAGCCCCTCTCTCCCTGCCAGCAAGTGAGTTATCTCCAGCTCAAGTGATTTTTATTTCGCTCCTTAATCTCATTTGTAACTGTGATCCCCGATGACACACGTCTGAAACCTTGGCTTGCAGCACAACATGGCTGGGATGGAGCTGGAAGGGGCTCCAAAATCCATAAGCTGTTTTAAACATGGGCTTAAAATCCTTCTTTGATTTGTCCCAGTTTGGAGTTATTTGGGCTAAGTGGGTGAATGAAAAGGGGAGATGTTACCTTGGGATTTAGAGGGGTTGGGGAAGAGGAGAACATGACCCGTGCCTAAATGAGGAACCAGAATCTTGGTGGGAGCTGATTTCTTCCCCCAACTCTGTTGCTTTCCCAAGTGCAACTGAGTGGGTCACTCCTCACCTGTTGAAGATCTGCCCATGAGAAGTTGCAGGGGTGATGGAGAGAATGATTTTAGCTAAAAACTGTTAAAAAACTCTTGTTCAGCTTGGTACTGAAATACTCTGCTGTAGCTTGGGGTGATTCAATGGGGAGGAAGGATTCTGTGGAGCCTGGGCTTTCCTTAGATTCAAGGAAGGATGTGTTTAATTATAGAAGTTTATATCTAATTTTACAGGGGTAAATGGGTATTGAAAGTGCTACTTCCATCTTCAAACAGGTCTGAGTAGTGTTTTGATCCCAGAGGGAGCTATGAACACAGATCCAGTCTGGATCACCTCACCTGCAGTCCTGGGCTTGTCTTTGCTCAGGTGAGAATTTTTTAAATCAGAGGAGTGGTTCTGTGTCAGTCCAGGGGGTTTTGGTCTGGAGATGCTGCTCTTGGACACCAGGGCTGAATGACAGCCATGGAATCATCAGAGAATCCCAGAATAGTTTGGATTGGAAGGATGATCAGGACAATTTAATTCCAACCCCCCTGCCATGAGCAGGACACCTTCCCCTATCCCAGTTTGCTCCAAACCCCATCCAACCTGACCTTGAACCCTTCCAAGGATGCACCCATGGGTGCATCCTACACAGGACAGTTTTGTGTGGGATCTCTGCTCTGAGATCTGCTGGGAATGGTGTGTGCAGAGGATCCTGCCTTGCCACAGGGAAGAGGGGCTGGGGGCAGCATTGTAATTTCCTGGGAAATCCCAGCCAGCCTTTCTCTGAATTCACATCCAGATAAGGCTGGGAGATAACTCCCTCCACCATCCAACAGCTAGGATTTCCTCAGAGCATGAGAAACAGCCTCTGCATCCCTCTGACCTTGCTCTAAATTTGTTTCCTTTTAAGCTGCTATTTAAAGGGAGGGGGTGCAAGAGCAAGAAGGAAAGTTTGATTTCTTTAATGTCCATGGAAGCAGGCGATTGATAACACTTGCAAGGGCCAGGCAGGGAGCCAGAGGGATCCTGCTTCAGGCAGCTCTGCCAGCAAAGCTCAGCCTTGCTGGCTGGGGATGCAAAGCTCTGCTTGTTTACAGCTCCAGGCCACCCCTGGAGATGCTGTTGCCAATCCCTGGGGTTTGGGTGTCGTGGCCTGGGCTGGATGATCTGAGCAAACCCTCACCAGGGACTGTGGCAGGACCAGCAGCTCCAGGCTCCTTCCCAAAGGCTGCAGGCAGATGCCTTCCCAGCTGGGAGGCACGAGGATTAACTCCTTCCACCTTTGGCTGCTGTTCTCATGACAGCTCTGGCTTCAGCTGAGGTGCTGTGGTTTGGCTTTTTCTTTTTAAGAAAAGAGGAGAAATGCATGGGGGAAAAAAAAATTAAAAATCAGTGTTGTGTTTTTATTTGTAGGTAGAGAATAGTTCTTATCACAGCTCTGGGAAACTATTGTTCTGATTTTTATAAATATGCTTGTATTCCCCTTGACTTTTTTCCTCTCCCTTCCCACTTGCTATCTCCTCTGCTTTGTGCCCTTGGCTGTTTCCCAGACACTTCTTGATGCAAAAGGAGATAAACCCTTACAAGTTATAAACCTCAGAGGTGCTGCACATCTCACACTCCCCTAAATCAAATCCTTGCCTGGATACTCCCACACCTGCAGAGTAAAGCTCCATGATTCCCACTGGGACATGAATGATCCCAGCCAGCTTCTCTCCTGGCTGGAGAGCTGTGGATGAATCTGGAGCTGGGAATCTCGTGTTCCCTGCCAGTGAACAAAGGCTGGGTAACCTTCCTGACATCTGCTCTTGGCCAGGTGCCCTTTCCAACAGCCTTCATTGTGCTGGGCAAGGCCTGGAGGCTAGAGGGCAACAGGGATCAAGAGCCCCCAGGAATAACAAGATTTTCAACAGTGATAAGAAATCTGGGGGGAGCAGGTAGATTTCCAGAACTTTGGCAAGTGAAAACCCTTTATGGTGTTTTGAAGGCACTTTTTCTGCAGTTCTATGGACCACTGATAAGGGAGAGAGGGGGAGAAACTCCAGGGATATTTGAAAAACAGGAGGGAAAAATCCCTGGCCCTGCTGTTTTCAAGCTTTGGCCCCAAGGATTCAATTTTGTTCTTCCGGTGACTCACAGCCTGACATTGGCTCTGCTCTCCTTCCTTGGAAAGGAAGTAAGGAAGGCTAGCAATCCATCTTCAGTAGATTTTAACAGCACATATCGTGTTCCCTTCTGCAAAGTGCAAGAGTTGCTTGGGCTGGAAGGTGCTGTGCACAAGCCAGGCAGACCCAGGGGTGTAAATCTCTGTGATGGGAGGAGGTTCCTAAGAATCCCTGGATTCTTATGGGTCTGTGATTCCCTTTGCAGCTCAACAGCACCATCCAGTCATTCTTTGTCATCCCGATGAGCTCAGGGAAGATGGGAAGCACCTTCAGGGCAGCTCTGGGGGACTCTGCAGGCAGTTGGAAGCGTTTGGGCTCCCAGAAAATCTCGTGCTTCTTTTACAGAGTGTGGAGAGTCCCAGGACACAAGGGAAGGAGGCAGAGCAGACAGGGATGGGATGGAATGGGATGGGATGGGGTGGGCAGGGAGGGTTTGACCCCTTCCCTTGTGAGGAGGTGGAGGAGGAGAAGGAGGAGGAGGAAGAGAGGAAGAGAGGAAGAGAGGAAGAGAGGAAGAGAGGAGGAGAGGAGGAGAGGAAGAGAGGAAGAGAGGAGGAGAAGAGGAGAGGAGAGGAGAGGAGAAGGAGAAAAG
>WEIU01023792.1:9211-52856 GCA_013389925.1 Aegithalos caudatus | reverse complement strand
AGGAGGAAGAGGAGGACAGGAGGAGGAGGAGGACAGGAGGAGGAGGAGGAGGAGGAGGAGAGCCCCCGGTGTCAGCCCGCGGTGCCTGCTCTGTGTTAAGGGAAGGCTCCCGTCGCCGCTCGCCTCTCTGCCTTGCCTTAAAAGAGGCACAAATCTAAATCCCTGCGTTACTTCAAAGTAACTCGGGGAAGATTAGGCTGTCCCAGAGTCAGGCAGCAGATGAGCGAGAGGGAGGAGGGATTTTGAGGTTCAGATGCTGCTGAGGACCCTTCAGTCTCACTCTCCCTGGGGAGGAGGGGGGGTTTGACCCCTCTGCTTCGGAGATGCTCCTAGCAGAGCAGGACCTTGTTATTCCCTGTTTCTATTTCCCAAGCTGCTGGCTCTTATTTCCTTTCTAACTGCTCCCTGCTCCTCTTCATTAGCAGCTCTCAGCAGTGCAAAGGAATCATACTCAGAAGTATGAGTTCATCTCCTAAAACTTTGTACTGGTGCCAGCGGGTCAGTCACTTTGCAAAAAGAAACTTCCCTTGGAGAAACTCTATCCCTTTGGAGAAAAGGCCAACAAGCCAGAAAAACAAACTCTCAAAAACACTGCCTTTAAAAACGCTCTTTAATTTGAGCATTTTTTCTGGTGTCATCCAGTGGGATGGGTGTGGGGAACAGCAGAGCCTCCTGTGCTCTGGCAGCTCTGCCAGTGACCTACAAACCTGCTTCTGGAGGGTGACTGAGCCTGGCCAGCCCTACAAAGGATGGGCAGAGGTTTCTGGGAGAGGAAAATCAAAGTTTTGCACAGTTCCTCTCCTGTTAGAGAAGCACAGATGCTGTGTATGTTATGGATCACTTCTATCCATGTCTCAGCTCCCCTTGGATTTGGGCTTTGGGCTGGCTGGAGAGGCTGGTGGCCACCACAGGATTGTCACCACCAGAAGGGGTTGTGTGGAATTCTGGCCATTGCCCTCGTTTCCAGGACCAGGATACTCCAAGGTATGTCAGATCCCCCTGACACTGAACACATCCACGTCTCACAGCAGTTCCAGGTGGAGCTTTCATGATTTCCCTTTGATGATTTCCATGGTGATGTTCAGAGCCAGAGCCTCCCTGGAAGGAGTTGTGCTGTCAGCTTGCTCCTCTTGCAGCCACTGAACCCCCTGAGGAGCAGCATAGGCTAACACCAAGTTTAAAATGTTATCCAGTGCCTCCATGCCTCAAACCACCCCAGATCCCAAATCCCAGTTTCTTCTAGTGTGTCCCTTTATTTCCTCTTTCTGCTGGAAAAGGGCTTTGTTTTTTTTCCCACTGAGCAGCAGCAAAGGCAGCTGAAATGTGTTATTCCTGCAGTGAAATAATGTTTTCCTAATCTCAACATCTTTTTTTAAAGCATGTCCACATGTAGTGCACTTCCAAAGCAATTCAAGTTCCAGGCACAGCTGCAGAGAGCACTGAGAAAGGTTTAACTCCATGATCTTGGAGGTCTTTTCCAACCTGAATGATTCTGTAACTGCTGGCATGCTCCAGCCTTGTTCCTCTCTGTGCTGGACACTGCAGCAAAATAAAACAACTCGCCCATCCTGGTGCTTGAGTGGTTTTTATTTATGGTTTTTGGTTATTTCCTCCTTGTTCTCTTGAACATAAGCCAAGGTGGGTGGAGGGAGGAACAAAATAAAAAAGGTGCAATTAGAATGGCAGCACTTTCCCTGGGGTTGATCATTCTGGCTGCATCAGAAAATCCCTGGCTGGGAAGTGCAGGAGATCCAGAGCAGCTGCAGGTCAGGGGGGCTCGGACAGGGAGATGTCCCTTGGATTTCCAGCTGCTGGATGAGGGTTTGGGCAAAAGTGGAGATGCACTTTCTGCTTTTAAGGCAGTGACTTTCAGCCAAGTCTCCTGTGAGTTTCCCCCTCAATCCTTTCTCTCCTCCAAACACCCTGGTCTGAGTCACACCAGCAGAATTCTCTGGGCTGAGCTTCTCATGGGGGAAACAAGGAGGGGACTGCTGGTTTTGGGCTTGGGACCAGAGCCTGTCAGCAGCCAAGGAGGAAATCCAGAGCTCAGGGGTTCAGTCAATCATTGTCTGCATCCCTGCTGATGCTCTGTTCCTTTGGGGGGTGACCTAGAGATAATCCTCTGTGGAGTCTGAAGTGGTCCCAGATTTTCATCCCTAATAAAACCTGGCCATTGCCATGGCAGAGGGACATGGGACATGGGACATGAGGCCACATCTTTGGGCTGCTGTAATTATTAGTTGGCCACTCTACTAATGACAAATTCAATAAGCACCAACAGATTTGTCTGATATATTCCCAGCAATAAATAACTCCTTTTGATTCCTCAGCTGCTCCTGAACTGGAGAATCACCCTGATGCCACTGCCAGCTCCCCTGGGCTCTGGATAAAAGAGGATAAATCCCAACAGATCCAGCCTCAAGCTGTGAAAACGAGTCCTTTACTGTACTCAATACATTAAATAATCCAGCATTTTCCCCCCAGATAACTACTCTAGATCAGCCTTATCTACTCACTTGTGAATTGCAGCCTGTAAAGCAGCCATAAAAAAACAACAGGGACCACGGATTTGATCCAACATGTCCATTTATTTTTCCTCACAGGCAGAGATGAAGATGCAGCAATCTGGGAAGTGCACAGCACATGCTGCTGTTTTGAGCCCAAGTAGACTTTCAGTGTCAGCCCTTATCCCCTGCTCAGTGGAGGCTCTGAGGCTGATGCTGTACATCACAATCACACTTGAATCTATAGGGTACCACCTCATTTGTCAGCTGCCACAAAGCATTTTTTTGCTGTCAGCCAGCACAAGGTCCACATTCAAGCCATGATCAAACCTTGGACAGAGCGTGAGCAACAGCTCCAGTGAATATTCCTGTCAGAACATGGATTAGAATCTTCTCTAAAGCACCTCCTGCCAAGGGGCTGATGTCATCTGTCTTCTCAGAGCAGGGAAATGGTGTGAATTCAATTTTTGTGATGAACAAATCCCTTTCTGTGAGTGCACTCAGGCTTCAGACCAAGAATTCAACTGATTCCTTTTTTCCCTTCTCCCCTTCCCCCATCCCCACCCTGATGAGGTCGATGCTGGCCTTTGCTGGGGCTGTAGACACAGGAGGAGATGTTGGTTTATGTCATGACAGCCTCTCCATGGGCAAAAACTCAATGGAACAGCAAGCACTGGGCTCAAAATGGGGAATTCTGGATGTTGAAAGTTGTTAACAACTGAAGGATATTGTGGATCCAATCCATCATCCAGCCTGGATGGATACCAAGACCTGAGGGCAAAGAATCCTGCTCAGGTGAGGCTGCACCTCAGGCTTTGCTCTAAAACCACCTGGCAGAAGTGCAGGTGTTGTTTTCCTTGAAAAACTTGTATCAGTGCCTCCAGCCCTGCTGGAGCTGTGTCCCAGGAGCTGCACTGATGCCTGAAATCACAGTGAAAATGTGAAAAACCTTCAATCCCAACCAAAGTTCATTGCTTGGCCTCATGCTCTCAGAATTATGGGCCAAGTTGAAGGCAGAATTGAAGATCTAATTTAAATCACACCCAGCCCTTTGTACCAAGGAGTGGAAGGTGGAATTGCAGGTTTGATTCTGATCTCCCTGAGATCTTTGCCTCTCACCAAAGCAGATTTCTCTGTGCCCTCACATCTTCACACCACACTGAAAGATTTTCCCAGGAGCTCGTGCACGACTTTCCTGTAAAACTCATCAGCTTTATGGAGTTTATTCTTCTTTGGGAACCACAAGTTGGATTAATGCATGTTCCTTTTATATTGTTTGTCACCTTTTATCCCCTTAGTACTTTGCTCTCTTGAATTTTTGGCTGTGAACGAGGCAGAATTCCCAGTTGACAAACTTATCCTGGGCTTTCTTGGGAATGCAGCCCATGTTGTCCCATCCAAGATGGTTTAAGCCCTGTGGCTGCAGCAGAGCTGGAACGTGAGCTGGTGTAAGGCTCTCCCCAGCTCCTTGGAAGGGATTTGCAGCTCATTTGTGTTTCTGCACAGAGCTCTCCTGATTTATGTCCATCCTGGACATGCTGACATGAACTACAGCATCAGGAGATGCCCAGAGTTGATTTTTCCAAGGAAAACCTGGCTCACAGCAGCACAACCTCTGGCACAGCCTTGCTCAGGTGGCAGGCACAGGCACAGAGCTCAGGGCTCTAAAGCCCAGCTCAGGGTGGGGTTTGATGACAACCCTCAAGGATGGATTTAAAATCTCTTCTTAAGGGGTGTTGCCAAATGTTAAAAGTCAATTTTCAGCATTTGGTCCCTTCTCCTCATTGGAAAAGTTTAATAGGACTGGGATTGTTGCTGAACCCTCTGTGAGAGCTGCTGAGACACAACCAAAAGAACCTCTCATAAAATAATCCCCCTGTCTTTGTTCTGTCACTGCTACCAAGCTGAATAAAGCCAGGAATTTCGGCCTTGATTCAGCAAAGCACTTAAAGGAGTGCTCACATTTTAGTGAGCACACTTGCCATGGGCAGAGTCTGTTCCAGTGTGGCCTTTCCAAAGGATTATTAGGTATTTTTTTTAAGGATATACCTTTCAAAAGACACTCCTCCTCCTCCTCCCATAGTGTTTAGCCATTAATCTGTGCCATCTGCAACAGAGTGAGGTCCAGAGATGTATTGTAAGGAAAGATAAGGGGATTTTGGGAAAGCCTTTACTGAAAATGGATTATTTTTTTTAATAGGAAACTCAGTATTTTGCTCTACAGACTGAAATTTGAGAGGTGATTTGACTACAATAACCAAGATATTGCAAAGAATCGAAAGCATCTTTGCCAAACTTTCAGCTTGTAGATTGTTAATCTAGAGATGGATGAGTTAAATAAGAGTAGAGGAATAAAAATAGAATTAAGGAAAAAGAGGTAGTGCCTAAATGAAGTATTTTATTTCTTGACTGCCCAACCCATGACTCTCCAAACTCTCATCACAGGTGGTGGCAGCTCCAGCAGTGTGAGGTCTGAGGAAGCAGCTCACAAGAAACTGCAGGGTAACTGGGGATGAAGCAATGTTATTTGTCATAATAATTCCTAATCCCTTAAAAAAGCAGAACAATGTTTGGCTTGGACGTACGGGAAGATTAAAATTTCAGCCCTCACTTGAGCTTAATTCTTTTGATTCCGAGCTGTTTGGTGTTGAGAAGCCCAGAGGACACCCCAGAGTTGTCCTTTAGGAGACCCTTCCCCAGCTGAACACCCCCCCAGCCCCTGGGGGGAATGCCCTGATCGGAAGCAGATAATCCTTCCCCAAACAAACCCTTCCTTCCCTCCTTTCCCTCTCTTTCCCAGCCTGGCTCTGTGCTGTCCTGCCCTATTGTGTTACATTATCACATCAAGTCGTGGCATGGCATAAAGCAGCTTAATGTGCTGAAGGAATGCAGCCCTGGCTGCAGTAATCCCTGTCAGCTTTGCTTCCCTGGAGCCTCTTCCATGGATTTTGGGAGAGGTGCCATCCATCAAAGCTTCTCATTTCCATATCTACCTGGTGTTGTGTTACCTAAACCCACCAAAACCCCCGTGCCTGCCATATCAAAGGGCAGCCCTGATTCCCAGAAGTGTTTTTGTTGGATCATCACTGCCTGCCTGCAGCCAGAGGAATGGCTTATCCCCACTTTTCCCTTTCCAGAGATCTGAAATGTGTCAAAGAGCTGCAGGGCCTAAATCCTCCTCCTGTCCCCATTGTCTCTGACATTGGAAATGGGATCCTTCATCTAAACCTGGATGGTTTGCAAGAACCTTACCCACATCAGCACAGGGATTTCAATCCCTATAAAGAGTTGGGAAAGAAGCACCCAGGAGGTTTTTTTCTCCCATAAAAAACATTTCTACTTTAATCGCACAGGAATTCCAGTGACATCTTTACTTCCCAGTAAAGAGCATGGGGAGGAATTCCTTATGTAACTTCCCTGCCTGAGTTGCATAAAAATCCACCCTGCCAAGAAAGTGAGTGCATTTTGCATGCATTTAGATCAGTTTATGTGGCTTTTATTTCCCTCGCTGGACCTGTTATCACATTTCATCCCCAAAAGTGGTTGGACTTCTCCTTAATTCTGCCCTTAGTGGTGGGGATGGTAACAGGAGAAGAGTACATTCTATTCTGGGTTATTTTTAGGTCTAAAATCAGAACATTTGAAGTCACAGCCCAAGTGGATTAAACGGTCCAGAGTCAGGCAGGTCCCGTTTCTGTGCTGTTTGTACAGCATCGGGGTCCTGGCAGATCACAACAAGTATTGTGTTAATGCAGATGGTGACAAAAGGGGCTTGTTCTGCCCACTTTCCAACACCTCAGAGCTTTGCCAAAATCCCCATTCCGAAGAAAACTGGGATGTCAGATTTACAGCTTCTAGAGGGAGAACTCTGGGGCTGAAGGAGGTAAATTAAGGTCAGCTTAGAGGAGGAGGAAAGCCTCGAGCTGCTGAGCTGTGTGTGAACATCCAATCCCAGATTCCTGCCTGGATAAGGATCCTTCCCGAGGAAGAGACACCTCTGAATTAATCCCACAGGATATTCTGAATGATTCCCAAGCAATGCCTCATCCCAGAGTGGGTCTGTGGGTGAAGCATTCAGCCTGTGCTGTCAGAAGAGCAGGAGGTGCTTTCCAGGTGCAGGAAGGCTCTCATCCATCTTTGGTTTTAAATTCAGTTTTTCAGCTGTGTGGAACCATTGATTCACCCACATCAATTCCTCAAGGTACAGCTTCTGCAGAGCCATTCTGATCCTTCCAGTGGGAAGCTGACAAATTCTCCCTCTTTGGCTCTGTTTGTCCACGGGATAAGTGGGCCCAGTGCCACTGAGGCAAAATGGTGATTTGGGAGGAGGAGAATTGGGTGTGGAAAGGGGTGAGCTCAGCTCCCACCTGCTGCACAGCCAGGTGGGTTTTCCACTGAGTCCTGGAGCCAGGCTCAGACAAAGCCACCTGCAGAAAACCAGGATCTGCTGCTCCTGGGCCCCAGTTCAACAGGGAAACTCCAACAGGATTTCTCTGGTAGCTTTATGGACATTTCTTGGCAACTCTGTGACATCAAACACCCAGATTTTAATTTTTTTTTATTCCCCTGGAATAACTCCCCCTAGGAATAACATCAGCCCAAGCCTTTCAAGCTTCCAAGACAATTTAGGCTGCAGTTTCCCAGAGAGCAACAAACACTCAGTGCTGCCCCTCCTGCAGCAGCTTTCCCTGGACAGGGATTGGGGTGAGCCCAATCCCACGCACGTGGGAACGTGTGCAGGGGACAGAGGTGTGCAGGACTTGGGTGCTGAGGTCCAAGAGCTGAAGTCATGCCTGTGGTATCACAAATATGAGAGCCCAAAACTGTTTCAAGGGTTTCCAAGCCAAACACTCCAGCACATTTCGTAGCCTTTGAAATCCATCTGGCCAAAAGCTCCTGACAGTGTGATCTATGAGGCTGTGGAATAGTTTCCCCAGGGAAGTGTTGGAAGGGCTATCACTTGAGTCATTTAGTGCTGAGGGGAATATACCACGGGGAACAATCCCTCATTAGCTGGACTAATGGAGCTTTTTGCTTCAAACTCTGGTGTTCCTACAAGAAAAAAAAAATAAAAATCCCTTGACTTCTCCTTGTTCTTCCATATGCTCAAATTGGCAGGGATGTGGGGTCATTGGCTACATTTTGGAGCTTTTGTTTATAAGGCACATAAATTTATCAGAGGAGGGGGGTTTCATGTGTCAGGAGAAGTGTGGAGTGTCAAGAGCAATCTGAAGGGAAGAGTCCTGGGGATAAATGAAAGGAACATCCATTATTTGCTAAAAAGCAGGGAGACATGTGGGTCCTTCCCAAGGAGCTCTGAGCAAGTTTTGGGGAATGAAGGTGTGGAATCTGAGTGGAACAGAGCTTTGACCTCACCAGACACCCATGGCATGCATTTGGCTGTTGGATTTCTGGGACATCTCATCCTCCACTCAGATTTTTCCTGGGATAACAATTTCCAGTAACACAATTCCAACCCATCCTTTTCATCATGTGCTGTTTCAGATCAGTCGTTTTTATGCCCTGGATGTGGAGGGATCCCAGGTCTGGTCCTCTGGGAACACCAGCACAGTGACTTTGAGGATCAGGCACCTGCTTTCGGGATGACCACTGCTTCCTTCCCTCATGATCTTCCTGAGTAACCTTGGGAATGCCACTTGGATTTTTGGGATCACTTACAGGTGTAATTTAACTTCTCTGATGGGTGAATCACAGTCTCAGCACGCTGGATCCTCACCAGCTTTGCCTTATCTATGGAGAACATGGAGACACCATCCCAAACTTTATTACTAAGGCCTAGGATGGGTATTATGGCCTTCCTCCTATGGAATGCATAAGTTTTCCAAGATCTGGTCTCTCCAGAGAGCACCAGCTCACTCATTGCTCCCCAAACTTTACCTGTCACAGGTCCCTCAGTGGCAGTGTGGCCTTCCAGAGGTAACACTGACATCACTCCAGGATTTGTAGGGCATTTATTTGGGCTATTTTTATTTTTTTTGCTTCCCAAAGTCTTGAACATTTTCCAGCCATGATGATTTTTCCCTTCTGTGCTTCTTTTTTTAACAGCAGATTTTCCAAGTGGGCAATCCCAAAGGTGGCCGGCTTCGCGGGCGGGGAAAAAAAGAAAAGAGTCACGGGGATATTTTAAATGCAACTTGAATTTTATGCCAAAAAGTGTCTTTTCCATATTTATAAGCCCCTGTCATCCCCTCTCCCTCCGCCTCCTCCTGCTTAAAAGGAAACTCCATTACAAAGGCAGGAAAGAACATCAAACAAACCTCGCTTGGCAGCCATGTCTATATGTGAAATTACTGTCAGAGTACAAAGGAAGACTCAAGATTTAGAAGGTAACATGTGACAAGAGCACGCCGTCCTCCCCAGTGTCTTTACCTTTTGTTGGTGAGGGCTGGGAAGGGGTTGGGGCTGCTGGTGGTGCTTTTTTGTTTTGAGGAGGGCTGTGCCAATTTTAGGAAGGCACAAATCACCGTGGGCTGGGGGTGGTTTGTCTCCCTGGGAGCCCCTGATCCCAGCACTGACTCCAGCCTGGGCTGTGTGGGCACGTGCTCACCCTCAGCTCCATCCTTCAGGGCCACCCGAGGAGCAGCCAGGGGTGTTTGATCCCACAAAGCTTTGATGGAGCCACTTTGGAGCTGCTGGGGGGCTCTGGATACCCTCAGCTCCCCTTGGTATTAGGAGAAATGTGTTTGGCTGAAGTGACCACATGTGCTTTCTGTGCAGCCTTTAAGTAAATGGCTCCTAGCAAATATGTTTTGTTTCACTAGGGGAGCGAATTCCTGCTCTGGAATGGAAGTTATTCCTGCTCTGTGACTGGAAATTAATTAATGGGTCAACGTAGCCACGGTCTTGACGTAGATCTTGGTCTCATCTTTCTCTTCCTCTTGGAGAGTGTCTTTATTAGCTCTATTCTTATCCATGCTCTTGCAATCCTACTTTTTCTGCCAAAACAACGCTCCTTTTCCATGTTTCCCAAAGGCTGCAGGAGAGCAGGGCAGAGAAAGCAGTGGAGCAGCCCCAGGTCCCCAGCCCTGACACGTGGGACAGGGGACATCAGCCCTGCTGCCCTCACCAGCCTGGGCTGCCTGGGCTCTGCCCACAAATTCAGGTATTCTGTTGTGAACTGAATATTCAGGTGTTGACAGTTTAAAAATATCCCAGGGTTTTTATTAAAAACCACAGGGTTTGTAATTAAAAACCCACCAAATCGTGGAGTTGGCCACCTCGTTTTTGTGCCGCCCTGTGGATTGGAGCATCTCTCCTGTTTTTCCTCCACCCCACAATTTCTCAAATGAAAGTTAAACTGAGAACAATTCCCAGCCCCAACCCTAAACTTATTTTGCACTTCAATATTTATAAAATGTTTGTGTCTTTTATCTGCTTCTTGCCCTGTGTGGTACCATGGTCTGTCCCCTCCTGGTCCCCTGTGCCAGGACTTCTTCAGGAGAAGCTGGTTCAGACTTGGTGTGGCTTATTAAGGTGTGAATCTCTGCCCTTTGTTCTTTGAAGGAACATTTATTTTCTAAAAGCAAGGCTTAATTCAAGAGACACTTTTAATCCCTCTAAGTTTTGAGGGCTATTGAACTTCACCGCTGTAATTCAAACGTGAATTTCACTTTTCAAAGAACAGGATCGTTCTTTTTTTTTCTGTTGTTGAAGTGTGGGTGCTACAAGGTCTTTCTTCCTTTATTTTAGGGATGGAGGCATTGTTTGCTTGTTTTTTGTGTTTTTGTTGGTTTTTTTTTTAATACAGAGTTGATCATGAGCTGCAAGTGACATTTGCTGACCCCAGGCCAGATATTCAGAAGCACCACACCGACTTTGTCTTGCACCTTTGGGAAGAATCACTGCCCTTCCTCCTCCTCTGAGAACAATAAAATTAAGCCTTTTTCATTTTCCCTCATAGGAAAAAAAAACCCTTTAAAAATCTGTGGGGGGGAGAGGGGGGGCACGTCTGCAAACCTGGTTTACAGCCCCTTTTCATTCTCATCTGAAGTTTTGTTTTTTTTTTTTTTTGAATGAGGTGCAAAAAGTGGCTGAGAGCAGGGGGAAGGGAGGAAAACTCAGTTCTGTGCACACACACACACACAAGATGGAGACACTGGTTAGCAACATAAACAAAAGGTGGGTGGTAACCCCCAAGCTTTTTTTCTTTTTTTTTCTTTTTTTTTTTTCTTTTTTTTTTGACAGCCAGTGGTGGCAGTGATGAATTTGTGAAGTTATCTAATTTTCCACTGTTTTAATTAGAGGCCTGGGCTCTGAGACCTAACAGCTGGGTTCTTTGTACTGCTTTCTGTTGCCTGACAGAGAAAAATTTCTACTGTATCTTCAGCCAAGCTTTCAGTCTGACCTGAGCAAATGAAACTTCTGGGACTCATAAACTGTGGTTTCTGGGCAGATTGCTTTTTGAACTGCTCCTTAGCCCTCCTAACATGCAAAGAACACAAAGGCTCACAGAGTGAACTCCCTTTGTACTCCCAAGCTAATGGGGATGCTCATTAAAGAGGTGGGAGGAACAGGAGGGGAGGGAAGGACTCTCCCTGGAATATTAGAGGACTTATCAAGTGTAAAGTTTCTCCTGATCAGCCACAGTGGAGTTGGGGCCAGTTGGGAAGTTGTAAAGCTCAAGCCCTTGGAAGACAATGGCTTTGGTTGCAAAGCACCACCAGTTGAGCAACTTAATTTATGGCTCTGTTCCTGCCAAGTGATTTTTAAAGCTTTACATTAGACTGGATGTGCAGCACAGTTCATCACCCCCCTGCCTCTCCAGTCATGCACTATAACCACTTTCTTTCGCTGTAATCCAGAAGGGAAAAAAATGTCAGAGGAATTTTTAGACCTGAATTCAGCTCAGTCTAAAGTCTTTGCTCAAATCCCATTGGAGTCAAAGGAATTAAGCGAGGCTTTGACTTAAGGCATATACTTAATTGCTTTGCTGAATCAGAGCCCACATTCTGATTTTCTTCCTCAGGAGCTCCTCAGAGTCAGAAATGTGTTTCCATCCTCCAGAGGCCTTTGCTCCCTCTTTTCCCACCTGCTCAGCTGTGGCAGATTTCCTTGGGGCTGCTTTGCTGCAGGAGTCAAAGGGACTCAGTGATGACAAGGCCACTCAAGCCAAGGCAATTTCAATAAACCAGAAAGTCATTTGATTTCCAAGGAACTCACTGAAAATGTTTTTTTTTTTTTCAGTGAAGGCAGCTGAGTAATGACCCATCACTCAGGCAGTTGTGAAAGGAGAGCCCTTCACAACTCGGGGGTGAAGAATGGTGCTTTTAATTGCCACAACTTTGGGCCTGGCTTGGACAAAAATCCCAGGCATGTCCAAGTGCTGCAGCAGATGGATTGTGCAGCACAAGGAAGGGCTTCAGGCTTTCCATCCTCCACACCAGGGGTAGAACCATGGGCTGCTGCAGCACTGCAGGGGCAACTCCAGGGACAAGGAAGGTGATCCATGGCCAGAGAGCAGCAAGGTCAAGCAAATAAACTTGGGAGCTGGGAGAGATTTTTCTCCTTAGTTGGAGTAGTGTCTGTACCTCATCCACCTCATCCACCTCATTCTCCTTCACCCTTGAGACAAGTAGCCAAAAATGACAGTGAACTTGGTCAGAGAGTATGGATGAGCATGGTTTTGGCCAGAAAAACCTGTTCAGAATTCCTACCAAACCCAGCAACTTCCAATAAAAACCCTTGTTCCATTCTGATAGGAAGGGGTTCTTCGTGGCAACATGACCATACTCCTATGTGATGGCTTCCCAGTGGTTTGCTCCAGAAGTTTGGATCTGGTTATACTGGATGAATCCATCACTTCAGAAGGGGATTCAGGGCCTGCAGTGTGTGAGGAGTGACAATGGACCCTGAGTGTCAGGATTTTTCCAAGTCATAACTGACTTGTGGGATCTCAACTGGAGACCATGGTGCTCCTCTGCTGGGGAGAATTTCCATCATCTCCATCATCTCCATCATCTCCATCATCTCCACAATCTCCATCATCTCCATCATCTCCATCATCTCCATCATCTCCATCATTTCCATCATCTCCATCATCTCCACAATCTCCATCATCTCCATCATCTCCATCATCTCCATCTCCCTGATGGGCAGTGACAATTCCCTGCACACACACTGCCTGCTGTTTTCCCTTACATTTAAAAAGAGAGGATGGGAGAAATCCTCTTGTGACATTCCCTATTTGTCCTCGGGTGGATTCTCCCATGAAAAAGTGGAAATTTCATCTCTGTCCAGTTCAGAAAGGTCACAACTCCCTCTTTATGAACTCTGGCTCTGCTGGGTAAAATTCTGGTATTTTGGTCCCTGACTCTGGGTTTGTCCCTCGTGTGTTGGGTGTGCTCTGGGCACACACAGCACATGGAAGCTTTGGGGAGGAAGCAGGAATTGTGCCTGTCCTGACCCTAATTAATGGGACAGTGCTGAGTGCATTTTAATGGAGGCCACTCTGTCACCCCATGTGGAAACATCTGCACTTTTCTCTGGGATGAGGTGACAGCTGACATTAAGCAGTTTGCAAGTCCCAGGTGCCGAAAGTCCAACTAAGATGGGATTTAAGCCAAATTCAGGTTGCATTCCAGGCTGTGATGAAAGGGAATTTTGAAACGTTTGACTTCCCTGCAGAGCAGAAATTCCATTTCCCAATCAGCTCTAAATAATCATTTAAAGATGGACTCTAAATTGGGATTGTTTTAATGTGTCATCTTGGTTTTAATTGCTCCGAGTTCTGAGTAAATGTTATCAGACCATCAGAGCCTGAGGATGAAGCAAGAGCCGGGTGGTGATTCAGATGAAATCTCCTGTTGCCAAAGAGGAAGTGCTGGGATTGGGATGACTCTCCTGCTCCAGCAAAAGACAAGACAGTGAACTCTCTGTTTACAGTGGGCCACTGAAAGAATGGGATAATTGCAATTATCCCGGCGAAGCTGCGTTTTAATGACTGCTCCGTTTTAAAAATACATATGTAAATCTCCGAGGAGGTGGAGAGGTGCCAATTTGTTCTGGCCAAGCTGGGGACCTTTTATCTCCTTCAAAGAGCTGGCAGCTGAGAGTCCAGCATCGGGGCAGGCTGTGCTTGCTCACAGTGAGTCACAGCACCAGCCTGCACAGACCACACCAAGAGCCAGCCCAGAGACCCAGGGAGCAGCAAAGAGATGGATGTCTCTGGTTTTCCTTCTAATAATCTCTGGTCATGGCTCTGGAAATGGGGGTTTTTGTACAACAAGCAGAATTCAGCTGTAGGAGTTTGCTCTGGGGAGATGAGGAACTTTGGGGGCTTCTCACCCTCTGCAGTGGGTAGTGAATTCTTCTTTTCCTACCCCATTTTTTACCTGTTCCCCATTGAAGTGGTTTCCCTCTCGTGTGATCCATCTTCCCTGGGGTGAAGTGATCCCATATTTATCCTGTCAGTCCAAGATACTCAACTCTGTGCTCCAAAGAGTCTCTGTATTTGGAGAGGAAAACTTCACTTATACTTTGTTATAATTCCCCCCTCTCAAAAGCTCCTGATGCTGAATTTCTGAAGAGGCCCAAAGAATCAGGAGCCAGCACCCTCTGGGTTGGAATTTTTGGACCCTTTAAGGACATTTGAGTGGAATATTCTTTGTCTGACATGTGGTCAGAGGTATCTGAAGGATCAACAACATGTTGAGAAATCGAGATTCTTGAAGGGATAAGACCTTCCCATGCAAATCCTGGCCAAATTCTGTGCTGTGAGTAAGCGAACAGGAGCTGTGCTCTTCATGCTGAATTTATTGGTCTTTGTGTTTCAAGGTCTCCAGTAATTACCATCATGTGACTGGGGTTCATGGACTTGGGAATGTTACACATCCCACTATCTGCTGCGGGAGTGCTCGGATACACAACCTAAAAACGCTCAGAAACCACAGATTTATGAGATCAGCCTTTTTAAGTGTGCCCCTGTCCAAAAAATAGGAGTTTCTAAATCATCCCCGCTCTCCCTTCCTCCCGACATGTTGGATTGGCCTGGCTGAAGCAGGCACTGCTCCGTGATATTAATTGCAGGATTTAATAAAATGTATTTGGAGAGGGTTGGAGATTTGCCATGTCAGCTTTCTGACTCCTCTCTTCTCCACTTGTGGAGGGGAGGAAGGGAACAGCCACCTCTGGATGCCTGCCAGGCCAAGGGGATGCATCAACACGTTGGAGAGCATGGAAGCTCTCCCTGAAATATCCTAAAAACACCTAAAATCTCTGCCTGAGCTCTGGTTCACTCATTTCACCCATGGTTAGCATCCCCCTCCAATGCTGAAATTTCCCTCCTGATTTCTTAGGGCACAAAAGAGACCATGGAGTGGTTGGACGGGTCCCAAGGAGCAGATCTTCATGGAAATTGGGCACAGATACCCCTAATTTAACACCATGGGGAAAATTTCTAGGAAAAATAAAGCCCATCCACCTATTAGCCATGAAGAGCCTTCCTAATCAATCCTACAGTGCTGGGAACCCACAAAAGGCTTTGTGTGAGGTGAAATTCCATTTTTTTTCCATTCCCCAAACCAATAAACCTGTCCATTAAAAATCTGCTTAAGAGGGTTCATCCTTTGTTGTTTTTTTCCAAAACAAGGTTTCCAAATGGGCAGTTTGACTGTGAAGATGAAATAAGAAATATTTTAAAAATCACCACGGAGCATCCTGGTACCTCTACTCAAAGTACAAATCGTCTGCTACGAAATTTATTGGAAATACTGACTGACCCCTACCTGTGGGTGCAAAGGGGTTTGTTCTGCTGGCAGTTTTTGGTTTAGGGTGCCTATATTTAGCAGAGAGTTTAAATGTTGGAGGCAATTTGTGTTCATGAAGGTGATTAAACAACTGCCCAAGCAGGACATGTGGTTAAAGTTGACTCTGACTCTCAGTGTTTGTTACGTGGAGGTTTGGGGGTGATGTTGGTGTTGATGATGTGTTCAGCTGCTCTCTGTCCTCCCCTGACTCGTATTATTAATCTGAGATCCTCTCCCAGGCCTCACTGATTCATTCCTTTGCTGTTTCTTCCTTGAGCTTGGTCTGTGGGAAATAAAACCCCACACTCCTGCTCATCGGATTTTTCCTCCCTTACCTCCTGCAGAGGCTCAGCCTCCAGGGAAGCATTTGAGTTTCTCCATAGCCTTGGGATGAATTGCAGCAATAGACAGCAAAGGCAGGAATTATTTGGTGACCTCCTGTGAAAATACTGTGGATACAACAGTGTGGATTCATCTCCATCACTGCAATCCTGCCTTTTCCCTTCTCTTCCACGTTATTTCCATCCCTTCCCTTCCTCTGGCCCTGGGACTCTTCTGACCTGGCTGAGCCAGAAACTTCTGTGTGAGTTTTGTAGGGCTCATTTTTCTGCTGATTCAATTAACTAGGGAATCAATCAATCAATTAATTAGGGAGTTGGGTGAGTTGTTCCTATGGATGAGTGAAAAGGAGATGTATCCCCCCCCCCCCCCCCCCATCATTACTGGGGTTCAGGTGCTGAACTAAAAAGCTGCAGAGGGTTTTGCAGTCAATTTTGTTGTTCCTTTTAAAAGATATCCAATGGATCGGGGTTTTCCAGCTCTGGTTACCCAACAGGGCAGGGCCATGGGTGATCCTGGGGTTTGGCAGAGGTGGGAGGGAGCAGGGTGGCTCCTGGTAACCAGTTTTAGTGCTAGAGAGGATTTATCCAACTTTTCCTGCTAGAGAAACTTGCAGAATACTGAACTTTGCACTAAATTGATGTATTTGCTGATAACTGAGTGTTCTAAAAGCTGAGAGAATCCTGGCTAACTGTGAGGTGAAATTCCAATTGTGGTTTTTTGGTTTTTTTTTGTGGTTTTTTTTGGGTTTTTTTTTTTTAATTTAGACTTTTAATTTTACAAAACTCCTTTCCGAAATTGCCAACCCCCCTGTAAAATTCAATATCCTCTTCCATTCAATTTACAATTCCAAAACTCCAATTTCACCTGCCACTGCGAGTTCACTTCCATTTTTACTGGATCCTTTCAATTCTCCATCATTTTATCCCTCCTGAAGTTCTGTGCCTGAATGCATCACACGGAGTTAAACACAGGAATATTTCTGCCCTGCACCTTCAGCAGAGAAACTTCCATTACTCCTGAGAAGAAACCCAGGACTAATTCCCTCCCTGCCCTTAGCCAAGACACATTTTCTGCCTATAGGACACCTGTCAGAGAGGAACAGACTTTTTAATAAAATAAACAAAAATCATTTGGTGAGAAAACTCAGGGAAGAGAAAGAACCAGCCAAGTCCCGGATATCCTGGACAGCAGTTTTCATGCTTCCTTCAGCTGTCTTGAAGAAAAATGTCATCTCTTTCTGGCCAATTCCAGTTTTATTTTCAGCCTAAGGAATAGCTGGAGAGCATAGATGAAATTTTCTTTCTTGTCTAATGTAATCAAAGGCTTAGTGGACAAGGTAAATGATGGCACAAGTTATAATTAAATGTTCCAGGGCTTGAGGTGTCTGACTGCTCTGAATGTCAAAAGTGGGGTGAAAAACGAGCTGGAACGTGGGCAGCAGACCTGCATGGAGATGTTCCTTCTCTCCAGGAGGGACCAGGAAGAAAAGGTCACATTCCAACAGCCCCCAAATGTGGTGATGCTGGGACTGGGCTTCCAGGGGCTCAGTGGAGTTCAGGAAGGGCTTTGGGCTCTGCTGAGGATGAGCTGAGCTCAGCTTTGTGGGGAGGGAAGTGCTGAGCCAGAGCTGGGGGATCAACCTGTGCTGGGATCCTGCCTGAGGGAAGTTTGGGGTCCCAGGAAGAGTTTTGGCTCCATTCCTTTCTGCCCTCTAGGATGCCCATAAATGAGCTTTATAAAAAGGCCCTGTCAGCCTGCCCTGGATCCAAACCATGTGGGATTGGGCATCTCTCTGATCCCCTTGGATACTGAGCATTCAAAACCTCATTTGCAGCCTGTTCTGAGGTCCCTGGCCCTGTGTCACAAACCCCAACACCAAAAGAGGCAGAAGATGGGTGCAGGTAGGATTAATCTGGTGTTTGTTGGGCACACTTTACCCCTGTTTAATTCTTATTTGCCTTTTTCTTTCCTGCCTTGACCTCAGCGTGCCTCTCCCAGGAAGAGTTTTGGCCTCATTCCTTTCTGCCTTCTAGGATGCCCATAAATGAGCTTTATAAATTCTGCAGAAAGAAAATGAGGCAGAAGATGGGTGCAGGCAGGATTAATCTGGTGTTTGTTGGGCACACTTTACCCCTGTTTAATTCTTATTTGCCTTTTTCTTTCCTGCCTTGACCTCAGCGTGCCTCTTCCCCTGCCTGCTGCTCTGTGAACAACACTCTCCCCTAAAACAGCATCTTAAAAATCAAACTCCCAGATTCCCTGTTCCTAATTCAGAAGCTCAGCTCGAATCAGGCAAAGGAATTGAAACAAAGACCAGAGCAGCTTAGACAAAACTGAATTGCTGCTTATTTTAATTCGCAGCAATTTTCCTGCAAGCGGCTCTGGGCGTTTTATTTGTGAAATTTTCAAGTGTGAAATTACCTTAATGCTGGGAGGCAGAGGCCAGGGCTGGAGACTGTTTACCCACAAGTTAAGAAAATGTTTTTGCAGTTGGCTGGTGTTCAGTCCCATGAATAATATTTTGCAGAGGAGTTTGCTCCCTGATTAGCACAAAACGCTCTGTGCATGCCCCGGGAGCAGATTTCTGGTTGCTCTCTGCAGGATTTTGAAATCTCTCCCATTCCTTGGAATATCTGGGTTTGTCTTGGAAGCCAAGCAGTGCAGAGGAGGTTGAATGGGCAGAGGAGAAGTTGCTTTACGCTGATCACGAGCGGGATGTGATCTCTGAATCAACTCTCTCATTACTCAGGAAAAGAAATTAAAATATTTAATTACTTGTGGTTGGGTGGAGCCACTGCTGGACTCTGGCTCTTCTTGAGCTTGAAACCCACTCGTGCTCAGCCTTTCTCACCCCTCAGAAAGATTTTTGCTAATTGAGCTTAATCCTGCTTTTATCTTGGGAGAAATCAGCAATCCATCCCTCAGTTCAGTGGCTTTCCCAGTGATCTGTCGGGATTCAAATTTGGCTGGGAATTTCCCATCCTATTCTCCTCACCATTGGAGAAAGGCTTTAGGCAGCAATTTTGGGATTTTTTTGCTGTTCTTGAACTCTTCAGAAATGGCTCCTGTACATCCAAGAGCCTTCAGGCCACCAGTGAAGGTCAGTCAGGGTAAATGAAGGTTCAGGACCACGATCAAATGAAGATTTCATGGAATCACAGGGTCATGGAATGGTTTGGGTTGGAAGGGACCTTAAAGCCCATCCCATTCCACCCCCTGATTTATATCCATATAAAATCCAAGTCAAGCTGGAGCATTGATCAGGCTTCTGTTTCTTGTTCTTCTTTTATCCATTGCTCTTGAAAAATAAAACATTTCACTCTCTCACATGCAGGGAGCCTGCTCAGAAGATATCTCAATTTTATATCCTTCTAGGGTAAAAATATTTACATTTTCTGCACAGAGATAACAACTTCCTGCAGTATTTTACACTTTCCCCCCCCTTTCTCTCTATTCTTCCCATCACCCAGTTTACCTTTTAGCTGAGAAATTTATTCTGTTGCAATTATTGAGTGGTCCTGGTCTGAATGATGGTGATAACACAGCTGAGGGACCTGCAGGTGGAATTTTTGTGATATTATCACTGAGGGAACCTAAAGAACATAAAAAGGTCTCAGGCTGAAAGAAATTTTAAGCTTTCTGAGCATCTTCAGCATTATTTGCAGTGACAGAGGCATTTAATTTGTAGTTTAAGTGGATGGAGGTGTCCTTTGGAGCATGGTCAGATAAGAACAGTGAGAAATCAGCAGATCCAACATTTCCCTACAGCAGCTCGAGTCCAAAGCCAATCAAACAGTTGTCAATAAAATTTCCTATAGTTCTATAACTTGTTTTACCTTTAAAGAGGGAAAGTAATCTCTGGAAAAATGGCATGAGTGAGAAACTTGGGGAAAAGGCATCAGAGGACACTTGGGGTTGTGTTCAATTCTTCAACTTTTCTCTAAGAAAAAAAAAAAAAAAAGAAAGAAAATTCCAAGCATTTTGACCAGATTTCTTTGAATTTTACTCTGATCAACCCCCAAAGAGAATTATTGATATGTTTATTGATATATTTAATTTTTTTCTTTTTTTTTTTTTTTTTTTTTCCAGCAGCATACAAAACATGCCTTGGGAAAATCCTTGCAGGAGCTTTGCCTGGGGTATCCTCAGCTGTGCCCTGTGCTTCCTGCAGCTCCCCAGGCTCCCAAACAATGGGCTCCAGCTCCCCATGTACAAACACAACATCAGCTGCACTTTCTCAGCCCCAATTGTTTGGAGCTGCCTGAAAACTTCCTATGGAGCAAAAAGGATTCAAATGCCCACAGAAGTTTCCCTCCTCCTGCTTGCTTTGGGTGTACAAAACAACTCAATCAGCACAATTTGGAAAAAAAAAAAATCCCTACAATGGGGGCACTTTGTTATTTCCTGCTCTCACACCTGATGAATTTTATTTCACAACAATTTTCTGACCCCGGGCTAGCTCTGAGAGTCAAATATTTTTGAGTTTATTAAGATGGTTAATTGGGCTGAGCAGTGAAAGGTTTGGGGTGAGAGAGAGGCCTGAAATGGGCACTAAAGGATGACAGAGGAGCAGGAGGGAGTGTCCTTGGTGGACATGAAATAAAGATGCTTAACTCCACTTCAAAGGCAGAAGAACATCAGAAGGCTTTATTTACAATTTATCCAGCTTTTTTATAATATGCTGTGCTAAAAAGACACATTTTTGGTTCATAGAATTGACACCTCTCTCCCTTGATTAAGTAATAGAAACAAAACCTGGGAGAGGGGTTGTTATGAGAAAAATATTGTTTGCTTAGAAATGTTATGAGTTATTTACAGAAATTGTCCTTGAAAGAAAACTCTCCCAACAAATCTTCCCTTAGGAAGAAAATCAGCCACTGACAGGCTGAAAACCTTTCAGTCTCAGAAATATCAGGCCCACAAGGGAGGAGATGGGAATGAAAGCCAAGGGAACAGAGTGAGCAGGGAGGCAGCACTGGGAATTTGCTGCCTGCTCTGTCCATGCCATCTCTGGGCTGGCATCACCCTCTGGATGTGCCCATCTCCCCTGGCACTGGAAGGATGCTGCTGAGCTGTGCCTTTTGCCTCCTGCTCTTTGCTCCATCCCTATTCCAGCACCTCTCCCCAGCAGGGCTTTCCAGAGGGAATCTGCTCTTTCCATTTTCCAGAGGTGCAGGGGAAAAGGAGGATGTGGCAAGGGAGCACCACGGACTCATTCCCTGGGAAAACCCCACCTCCTTCCCCAGCTGTTAATTGGGGCTCCTCTAAATTAATTAGGGGCTGAGTTTCTTCATGAAGACAAATAGGATTTCAGGGAAATACAAAACTCTGCAGAAACATTCGTGGCTGAGCAGAGTGGGGATGCCCAAGGTCTGCTCTAGTTCTGTCTATGGAATTAAATTTGGAGATGGGATTTCTGGGTGGTCACTAAAGCTGCAGAGAAGTGGCTAAAAGAGACTCTGCCTCACTAATTACCAGCTTTGCATCACATACTGTAATTCTGTGATTAATCAGACAGGAGTGGCTCTGTCCTAGACAAACCTTCTTTGAGGCTGCTCCTTGTCCCTGCCCATCCTGTGCTGGATCCAGGTTTCATCTCTGTTTTCCCCTCCTATTATGAAGGAGCTGCACAGCTCCTTATTGCTGCTTTTTCCTGGCTCATTTGTGCTCTTTGCAAAGCCTGGAATTAAGATGGCATTTGATCAACTGGCTGAACATTTCCTTAAGCAGAAGCAGGTAGAGGTGCTGATGTACTTTGAACAGCCTGGGCAAGGCAGTTTTCTCCAGGCTGGACCTCTCTGACAAACTCCTGGGGTTTGGCCCGTGTTTATTATAAATAAATACATAGGAAAGAAACAAGAAAAGATAAAAAAGTACCCTCCAGTCCTCTGTAGAATTGAAAGCAGAAGGCTGGAGCTGTCTATGAAAAACTGGAAGGAAACCTCCTCTGGCAATCCCAGGCACAAAGCGATGCCATCTGCCAGACCGAGCTTTTCCAGGAGCAGCCAACCTGCAGCTCCTGCTTCCCAGGCCAGCTCCCAGCTGCTGTGGCACTGAGCCACCAGGAGCTGCTGGATCAGGCCCCTGGGTCACTCCAGGATCTGTCTGTAAGGCCAATCCTGCCCTAATCCTGCCTGGAGCCCCTGGGAGCTGCTGGAATCCCTATCTTCCCATGTTTTATTCCAAAAGGGGAGCAAAGTCTTGGTCGAATGAGGTTTTCCCTGTGGTCTGCAGCACTGAGCAGGTTGAGAAACTTCTATTCCTGAATTCCCACCTCTCCTCTTCATCCCTTAGCACAGGGATCCACCTGCTGTGATTCCCTGTGGATCCTGACCCACCTGGATCCAACCCTTCTCCCACCGAACACTTCCAGCCTGGATCTTTCCTGAAGAAACCTGGGATTACCAAACTTTGGATTAGCAGGAATTTTCCTGAGCTTCTCAACATCATAAATGAGGTCAAAAAGGTCTTTTTGAATGGAACCCATTAATCTCCTTGTTGTTAGCAAGGAAATGTTGAAAAGTGCAGGTGTTAACAGCCTCTGTGTTATTTTTGGGAGAATGTGAACTGAAACACTCACAGGAAGCGTGGTATTCCCCTGCCAGCATCCTGGAGTATTATTTTAGGCAGCAGAACTGAGGGTTTTGTGCAGGATTATGCTTTCATCACACCTTTAGGGCTCGGGCACTTTGTGTGCAAGAATTTCACCCGGAGCGTTTCTTTGCTCTGTCTCCTCTGTTTTGGAAAAATGAAAATAATCCCCGGGGTGGGCATCAAGCAGCAGCATCGTGGTGCAGCTCCTGGGTAAAGGCAGGACAGAATTCAGTCCCTGGCTCACAGCAGGGATTTGATATAGGGATCATTTCAGCTTTCTCCAAAACACAGCAAGGTGTGGGCATCGCTTCTCTTTGAAAGGCTTCTTCAGGAAAAGCCTTTTCACAAATACACGGCTGGAAATGAGCCCAGGTAGGAGCTTTGGGGTCTGGATCCAATATCCCAGCCTGTCTGATGACTTTAGGAGCAGATTCTGGAAGGGGGGGAATAAATGATTGGGAAAGGATCAGGCAGGTGTGGAGGTGAAGTGATGGGATGAGGGTCCCAGAGAAAATCAGAATTAGGGAGAGTTTTACCCAGCAGCTTTCTGCTGCTTGCTGCTCCACATTCTTCTCCTAATTGAATTCCCAAGCCTTGTAGCTAAAGTAAGATCCATACCCTTATAACAACAACACAAGCTTGTGTTTCAGGCACACATCTAAATATGTTCACCACTTGAAAGGTTTCCAAAACATGGCAACTTCTCTGTGTGCAGTGGACACAGCTGTAACGTGCTCTGACTGCAAAGAAAATGAGAAAAGCAGGAAAAAATACTCAAATTATCACAGAGGGCGATGAGAAATAAATGAAATAATGCAACTGAAGCCTGGTTTTTGCAAGTGTTGCTGGTTTGGTGTCATGTAGAGGTGGAATTGCTTGTTCTTGCAAAGAATGACCTTATGTGGATGGCCAGACAGAGTTAACAAAGCCACATCACAGGGGAAATGTCAGCACTGGTGGCTCAGTGAATGTGCTGGCTGCAGAAACTTTCCCCAGTGACATGGGGTGGTTATAAAAAGCAGCATCTCCACAGAGATTCAGAGGGAAACCATCCAGGATCCCTGAAGAAATTAATGACCTTCCAAGATGAAGGGCTTGATGTTCTTTTCAGATAGAAAAAATGCTGAGTGGAGGAGCAGAGTCACCCCAAAGCTTCCTATTTGTTTGTTTTGGTTTCTCCTCCTTTTAAAAGAGTGGTTGCTGGGGCTCTCCAGCCAATGGGACTGATAAGGAAAAGCCACCTGGATCCTGAGGTTTTCCCATCAGCTGTTTAAAATCCAGAATAATCAAACAGGAATCTCACTGAATATGGAAGAAATTCCCTTCCCATCCCCACCAACCTGTCCTGCACTACTGCTCTGGCAGACCAAGCCATTTTCCTCAGAATATCTGGAATTTGAGATGGGTTACTCATAGCCAGGCACTTTTCCAAGCAGCTCTTTATCAACTATGAGGGTTTGTGTTTTTTTTAGGGTTTGTGGAGTTCTAACAAAGGAGGCAGAGCTTTTAAACTCTGCAGAAACATTCTTGGGGGGATGCTCAAGGTCTGCTCCAGTTGGGATTTTAAATTGGGTGATGGAATCTCTGGGTGGTCACTAAAGCTGCAGATAGATGCCTACAAGAGGGTTTGCCTCACTAATTACCAGGCACTATGATTCTGTGATTAATTAGGTGTGTAATAGAGTCCCTTGGTTTTAGTGCTGATACAGAAACCCCAGAAAATGAAAGATTGTTATTAATGTGTCTATCAAACAGGAGAAAAGACCTGGGGAACTCCCCAAAAGAGAATGAAGGCAACTTGTGTACAACACAAGCCAAATCAAAGGGTTTCCCCTGATAGAGGGTTAGAAATGACTCTAAATCTTCAACCCTATAACTCCTTAGTGTTTTAAATGTTGTTTCTGATATTTAGGCTGAGCAGGATGATAGGAAAGGATCCCAGCCCACCAGCACTGTCCTGTTCCTGATAGGGAACCACTGATTGCTGCCCACAATCTGAGGCAAAGGGAGGATAATTTCCCAGGAACCAAAGCCATAAATACTCTCTTTCACCTTAAATGGGATTAATAAAGATACTCCCTTCTCTTAAATGCACTAATTCAAAATAATGCACTCACTCCCCAGCAGATTTTTTTTTTTTTTTTTTTTTTTACCTGACATCTGTTCCAACATCTGCTGAGCAGGACGAGAATGAATCACATTACACTGATTATATTTGCTTAATTCTACCATGTAGTCTTTGATCCACATGAGGTGGACATGCTGAGCCAGACACCACGAAACCCAAACTTCAGTCCAGGAGTTCCTGCAGCAAACAATTACAAGGCCCAGATTTTGATCCTTGGCCGTGTGGACACAATGAGGAGAAAAGTCATTTCTTGTTCACAGCCTTCCAAATTCACTCTCTGTGTGTTGAGGGGAGGACTTTGCCTCTTGTCTCTCAAGTTTTTCCCCATGAAGGAGCCTGCAGAAGGCTGGAGATTTGTTCTGGATGTGGGAAGGTGTTCCCTGCTCCCAGGTTTTGCTGATTCCCCAAAGGAAGCACATTTGGCATCCCCATCCAGCTCCCCCAGGGTTGTTCCCTTATCAGAAGTTCCAAAATCCTCATTCAGGCTTTTTTTAAGGGGGGGAAATCTTCTTTTCCTCGTGACATCATTCCAAAAGGGATGCTGCAATGAGAGGAGGAGCACAAGAAATTTGATTTTTCCTGTGTGTGCCATAGCCTTTGGCATTGAGTCTGAACGAGCTCTAAAAGCTCCCCTCCACTTTGTAGGACTTCCAGCAGGTGCCCTTTCCAAGGGGCTGTTTGGAATAATCCTCTGACTCCAAAGATTTCTTTTGATTAAAACAAATAAAAGGAGGAGGAAAGAAGAAACAAAAGTCACCTCAGCCAAATGATTTTATTCCATGGTTTTAATTAGGCAGCTGGGAAGGGACCAAAAGTGAGCTCCAGCACATTTGGAAGCACCTCAGGCAGCCATACAAATTACTGAGTTAAAACTGAAGGCTGCAGAAATCCCAGTGATTACATGGAGGCCCAAGTAAAGCTTCATGGGACAAGTCAGAAGGAGAAAAGCTGTTATTATTTACATTTGGTGAAGTGCTTGTTGGGGTGGGATACACAGAGCAGCGAATTAGAATCTGTTTGTAGGGTTTTTCTGGATGTGTGGATGTTGATTTTTTTCCCCTAAGATGGCATCAAAACTCTCAGAGTCCAACCCAGAGGAATTCAGAAGTGGAAAAGAAATCTGGGAGGACCAAAGTGAGCTCTCCCAATCCAGAACATCTTGGCTCTTTCCTCCTGGGATATGTTGGGGCAGACTGGAGTGCCTTCCCTAAGGTTGCTTTTACCTTAATTAAGACTCAATTTCTCACCCCACAGGCAGATCAAGGCACAGAGGTGGAGGAGATGCAAATCATGGGTTTGGATGTCCTTTTTGGGCAGATATGTCCACAGGCAGGTTTGTCCTCAAACCACCCTGATCTCTTTAGGTTTTCTCATTCCACACAAATTTCATTTTATTCCCTTTTTGTTGCCCAAATTTTGAGGGATATTTCCACTCCTTCCAAGAAATCACCCCAAAAATGGCTAAAATTAAAAGAGACACAAAGCAACAAGAAAGAGAAAAATTGGCTGCAGAAATCATCTGGTCATCCTAATTTTCTCCACCACTTTAAAAGAGGGAAAAAAAGCCTCCATAAAAATCCATGTCCAGGGAAACTAAACTGGATTTGGTCAAACTCTTGGTGTCTTGGAATGAAGAAAATGTGTGTGGAACAATCTCCAGCTAGTTTTAATTGGGATGTCACTTAACTTCCCTGCAGGTTTGTGCCAGGGTCACCTGGAGCAGGTGGGTGAGGACCTTTTTGTGTCATCAGCACAAATCCAAGGAAAACAACGTTGGATGTTGGTGACACTCTCTGTTTCTATCCCTGCCCTGTGAGGGATCCCAGTGCTCCCTGAGGAGGGATGAGGGATTGGAGGACATTTCCTCATCCTGACATGTTTGGGTGTTTTTTCCAGCCAAGTTTCCTTGGGTTTGTGCTGCTCCCTCACTCCCTTCCTGGTACAACTCACACACACAAATAAAGCTGTTTATACTGCCTAAGGCTCCTCATAAATACACCAGGAGGGCTGGAAGGATTTCCTGGAGCCCTCTGGTACCTTCCAGCCTCATGTGTTTGGATGTGGATGTGCTTTGAAGGGATTTTTGGTTCCTTTCAGCCATGGGGACTGTTGAGAAGCACCACAGAAAGAGTTTGGGTGCTGGAGGTGTGGAGCTCCATGCCTCTGGATTTCTGGAGTTCATCCAAGTGATTCCTCCTGGCCTCCCTCTTCACAAATTTTTGATTCAGGATTTATTTTAAAAACATTTTTCACAACATAGAAACTCCCTTTGGGGCTGGAGCATTGGAAATTGGGATTGTTCAGCCTGGAGAAGGAAAAGCTTTGGGGTGACCCAACTTCAGCTTCCCAGGGCCTCAAGATCTACAGGGAAGATGGGGAGAGGTTATGTGCAAGAGCCTGGAGTGACAGGACAAGAGGAAATTGCTTCCTACTGAAGGAGAGTAAGTTTAGATGGGATATTGGGAAGGAATTATTCCCTGTGAGGGTGCCCAGAGCAGCTGTGGCTGCCCCTGGATCCCTGGAAGTGTCCAAGGCCAGGTTGGACAAGGCTTGGAGCACCCTGGGATAGTGGAAGGTGTCCTTGCCCTGGCAGGGATGGGATGAGATGAACTCTAAGGTCCTTTCCCACAGAAACCATTCCATGATTCCCCGATTCTACTCCATAAAATCAGAGCCTGCCTTTGGGTTTGACCATCTTAGGAAGATTGAGACTCAAATGTTAAAACCATGGAGTAATTGAGGCTGGCAGAGACTTCTGAAGCTCTCCTGGGTTGCCAGAGCCAGGCCAGCTTTGAAGTTGCACAAGGTTGCTCAGGTCCATCCCATTCCTGGTAGTCAGTCATCCTAGAAAACCTCCTGCCAGAGCTGGCAGGGATCAACTTCTTCCTGGCAGAGAGGCTGAGCACTTCAAGCATCCCAGAAAAATCCAGATGGTTTCCTCAGCCCTCCCTAGAGGAACCTCCTGGAGGGCATGGAGGCAATTTAACAGAGGGGCACGGTGGGATGAAAATTCCAAAGGGTAACACTCCTAACACCTTGCCCTGCTCGAGAGGAATAGAAAAAAAGAATTAATCATTAACAAAAAGCAGAGATCAGCTGGCAGTGAGGCCATCCAAAAGCAAGGCAGATCCAAAGGGATGACAATTCCCTGTTTGTCTGCTGGCCAACTCCGATCCGCAGGATTTCAATTACCAACCCCAGCACCTGGAGGTGGCAGGAAAGGTTTAAATTGTTCCACGTGGAATTGCAGCCCAGAGGGAAGAAAAGGGATTTATTTTTCCTAGTGGGAAGAGGGTCATGGTGATTTCTCCTCACTGGAATCCTCTCCATGGACACGCTACGGGGGGAAGCGTGGGTTCTGCTGGGGCTTCCAGAGAATTTGCTTTGAAACCTTTCAAAATGTCCCTGGGAATAAGAAAAATGTTCCTATTCATTAATGCTCTGGAGTGAGAGGAGGGAGAGGAGAAGGAAAGTGCATGGTGGGCTGGAGTAAATGCAGCATTGCTGGGATTAAAGGGAGAGGAGAGGCAGGGGGAGACATCATTTCTCATGGGGAAAGGAAATAACTCAATTTTCAGAGGAATGGCTTTGCCAGAGCTCAGGGCAGCCTTTCCATTTTTATGGTTATTCTAAGTGGTCTGAGTTCCAAGTGATGTTCTCAGATTTATTCCACTCTGTGGGTTTGGATTCCTGGCTGAGCACCTCTGGAATGTGGGAAACACTGGATGGAGCTTCTCTTCACGTGTAGAGCAGTTGCTGAAGTGGTTGGAACCTTGGTAGGAGATGTGGGAGAAGTGACATCCCCACCCACCACATCCCACCTCTGTCACCTTTTCCCTGTCCCCTGACTCTCTCAAGCAATAAGCTCCTAAAAATATTTGTTTTAAATTCAAGCCGTTCAATGAAGTTTTTCTCTATTTTCTGGATGTGTGTGACGGCTCCAGTTTGGTCATGATGGAAAGAAAACACTGGATTTTATTTCTTTTGTTTTAGATTGTGGATAGGATGGAATAAAGAGCAAGAAAAGAAGTTCTTGGGTCAGAGAGGGGATATGGGATAGGGCAGCCAGGGATTTCCTCTCTTCAGGCCCCCCTGTCCATCCTCACACCCCAGTGAGGGAGGCAGGAGATCAACCAGCCCCAGACCTTGCTTGGAGCCAGGCTCTTCCCATCCTCCTGGAAAATTCCTGGAAAAATCACTATCAAATCAGTTTTCTCCTCTTGCCAACAGAAGAGAAACCATTAACACCTTCATCAGAGCCATAATCAGGGCAGGATTAAAAAGAAAAACAATAAAAAGCTGCTAGTGGTGAAATTATATAGGGTCTGATTAAATACCTTTATTAAAATCCTATTTCATTTGTGCAGGCAAAAAGAGGAACATTTCTGTGTGCAGAAATCTGATTTATCTCTCATAAGCTGAGCCTGGCATTGATCTTACCCTCTGCAAGGACCTCATTAAATCTACATATGCATATATTTATATTTTAAAAATGCAGAGAAACTTTCCTGTTTTTCTAGGCATTGAAGCTTGCACGAAGAGTATCATCACATGAGGGGTTTTTTTATTATTAAAGACATTTCTAGGTCTGACTTAGACTCTGATGGTGATCTTTGCAAATTATTCCCATTCCATTTTACTCACATTGTTCAATGTTCACTGTTTTTGGTTTTAGTGGGTTTATTAATAATTAAAAGAATAAAAGAAGAAATTTCTGATAAAAATATTTATTTTTCATAATAAATATATCGTTAATCTGAGCCTTCCTAAGGACAAAGGCATCAGAGAGGATTTTTTTTAACATGCCAAGAAAGTGGGAATGGACTCTGAAGTGGTTGGAGATTTTTGGTTCTCATAAAAAAAAAAAGAAAAAAAAAATTGGAGAAATTTGTTTCTTCAGAGAAACTGGAGATGATTGACCCAAAACCTGAAACTACCTCCATCCAGCCATTGTCAGGAATGTTTTTTCCTTTGGGTTGGTGCTGTAGGGGAAGTTTTCCTGCAGATAAAAACACATTTTGTGCATGCACAAACCCCCAGCCGGGATCAGCCTGTGCTCCTGCCATGATGGACACCTGTCACTCCCAAAGGCAGGGCCTCCTTCTTTTGGGATCAATAATCCAGGAATCCAGGACACCTTGGAGGGATGAGGAGTGGAGCAGGATCTTCTTTAAAATCCCCTGGCAGAGCTAAGCCAGGTTTATCTGCTGGGACCTGGAGAGGCCTACACAGAGGCCTACACAGAGGAGCTGAGGCTTGAGGCAGAGCTGGGTTTTACACTCCCTACATCCATAAATGAGGGAAAAAAATGGGATTTCACCATCCACGTGCTTCTCCTGGCCCTGACTGGGAGCTGTGGAATCAGTGAGAAGTTTTCCATGAGCCTTGGGAAGGCCGGGGGAGGCCCCTCTGGCTGTGCTGTTGTCAGGGAGATGCTGAGGCCTTGCCTTGACCCCTCTGCACATTTCACATTTCACACTGGCCAAATTTCACACTGGTCATGTTAATGGGAAGGAAAATTCCCCAGGGGATCCTTAATGTGTCTGTCCCTGCCGTGTCCAGGCCATTCCTGCCAGGGATGCTGCTCTCCAAAGGGTTGGGATCATCCAAGCCCTTCCCATGGATCTCATCCTGCTCCAGCAGCAGGGGTGGAATCAGCCCTGGATGCACTTTGCAATTTGTTTTTTGCTTAAAAAAAAAAACCCAAAAAACCCCGACAGCTTTGTGTTTTGCAAGTTGGAACGTTGTAAAAAAAAAAAAACAAAAAAACCCAAAATAAATCCAAACATAAAAGCTCTGAAATCAAAGGTTTCCTGTTATAAATAATCTTGTATCCCTCAGGCATTGAAGGGGAAAATATAGCCAAGATTAGATTAAAAGATTTTGGGGGCTTTCTGTGGTTTATTTTTTAATTTAGGAAAAAGAAAAAAAAAATCTAAAAATAACTTTGGTTGGTGGGAGGTTGAGGTAAATGTTTCTTTGCTGTTTTGGAATATATTTATTAGGACAGAATGTCAGTTTGTCTTTCTGGCATAGGCACCCCAAATCCATATCTCCACCTCCAGGGATCCCAAATCTCCTGCTGAAGGGGTTCCTGTTTCCAGAGGGAAAATTTCACACTGGCAAAGAGGCAGCAAAGGATTGGATCTCATAAAAAACCAGTTGAAAACCACGAGGAACTTTAAACCAGTGGAAGCAGAGCTGAGAGCCAGAAGTGCTCAAGGGCTTTTAGATATAAATATGCTGATTTTTATTCAAAATTTGTCATTCTTTTCCCAGTGGCAGCAAAGAGGACAATGGATTTTTAGACTTCTTTGTGCTCTCAGTACCCAAAACATCCTTAGGCCAGTTTTTTTTTTAATTGCAATTATGAAGTGTAAAAAAATGTTATTTTTGTTTTAGAACCACAGCCTGAATGTTTATTTTGAAATTTCCAGCTTCTAAGAAATAATCACTAATTGTTCCTTATGACCTTAATCTGCTACTCATAATTAAATGTTTATCAAATCTCCTTCTCTTTTTTCAAGTTATAATTCAGGATTTACCCCAAGCATAAAAAAAGCTGAGACACTTTGAAAGTTATTATCATTTTCTTTTATTATTTCATTTATTATTTTCCTTTAATCCACTAGAGAAGATATTATTTCTGGGAATACAATTGCTACCAGGAAAATCATCACCTTGCTAATGTGTTTTCTTTAATAAATACGAATTTAAATGTCTGTTGGTTTAAACAGCATCCCTTTCCTATCCCATTACAAACACCCTATGGATGAAGGCAGGTGCAGCCTGAGTTGGGAAAATGCAGTTTTATCCTAGGAAGGGTGGGAGAATGGTTCTGATCCTTCTGCTGCTGGCAAAGAAGGAAGAATTTGGACAATTAATGAGCAGCTGGGGTGGTGTGGGAAGGTTGGGTTAATTAAAAGGGCTGATTAAACCTATCCATGCTATAAATAGGAGTAAAGAGCTTTGTCTTTTCCATCTTGACCACGTGGAGATTCACACTCAGACACCCTCCTGCCTGACTCCTGTGGCAGACATGCAGCCAAAATATTCCTGACAGGCTCAGGAGGAGGAAAAAAAAGATGAAGAATTGGACTCAGGCCAATAATTCCCAAGCTTTAGGTGTTCTTCGTGGTGATTAAATTCATGCATCCATTGCTTCTGTGTAACTTTGTAATTTGAAGGCACAAGAAATGGAGATTTTTGCCATCCTAGAGTGGCTGTGACTGGCAGGGATTTTCCTTCCCTTGGCTTAATGGAAATTAATCCAGTGGTGCAGACATCAGCAGGAACAAGTGCCCTTAGGCTTTTTACTGGACAACCTCCAAAACGTTTTGTAGGATTCTGTTTCTGTCTCATTTCCAGGTTTTATAGCATTGTAGATAATAGAAAGTTAAATAAACTCGACTTGCTCCTTTGCTCTGCACTTCTTTGTGGCTCCCATTTCCATGAAAATCAAGGCAAAAAAACACACATGTAGGGTCAGAGTCTCATTTCAGATCAAATTTGCTCGCAGCTAATTGAATTGCAGGGAACGTCTGGGAATTCTGCAAAAGGAATTTCTGGACAGAGTTACCTGAACATGTCTTGAGTGGAATTTCAAGTGGGTGTAAAACCCAGCACATGTGCTCAGAAGATTATTTACCCTTTCCTGTTTGCTTTTCTTTTTTTGAGTTCCCAAACACACGAGGAAGGCAGCTTGAAGCAATTTTTGAAAGCTCTTCACTGGTGAAAATTTAAAAATAATAAGGGCATGTGCCAGTTGGTTGGACTGAATTTCCTTGTGATACTCAATCCAAAGAAAGAATTTCTTGGTAAAATGACCTGGTGCAAATTTGTTTAGATCTTGCACATTTAACCCACAGCCAGACAGGTTAGGCTGTGATTCTTTATGGCACAGCTGCAAGAGCAAGATATTAATAGTATTAGTAGTTAGAATAATAATAATTCTCAGCAAATTGTGTGATACTGGAATATTGGAACACACAATGTGAAAGTGCAGTTGTGTTCCTGTAAAAAAAAAAAAAAATCCATAGGCACACACATATGGTTTCATAATATATCCTAGATTGCAAAGAACAAATGGAATTTAGGAATGATTTGGTTTACAGTTCCCTTAAGTAACATTATCTTGTTAAAGACATTAACCTCAGGCCTTTACTGTTATATATTTGCTTTTATTGTTTTCATCCTGGGGAGCAACCTGTAGGAGAGACACTCAACAGGAAAAGAAGGTTCAAAGGGCATCAAAACATTGATTTTCAAGATGGCTGAACAGCTGTCTTGGGAGCACTGTGCAATTATGAAAAACAGACATCTCTCTTCAGCCTCCCTTATTATTAAAGATCTTCCCACCCCTTCTCAGCACTAATAACTGGGGGAAGATTTACCTTGGCATCGCTGATTTTTCCTCCACAGGCTGTGCTACTCCCACTAAATAGAGTTTAACGGGATGAAATAAATTCTCTGGTGAGCTGCATCCAGTGAAACGCTGACAGGAAGAGTGAAAATGGCTCAAGCAGCCTCTCCCAAAAAGATTTCCCCCCTAAATATAGTGATCTATGTGGGATTTGTTCCTTCTGTTCACCCTCAGGGCTTTTATCCCATGCTTTTGGGGTTTTTTCCTCGGGTTTCTGGGTTAAATATGCTCTAATCTGACAATAAACTTTAGGAAGAACATTTCCATTTAAGTTGCCTGTTGAGTCCATTTTCCAAACCCTCTGCATGAGTTCTCTAGCACTGCTCCTATTCCTTGAAACAGGTGTTCCTCCTTGGTTTCCCTTTTCCCTGCTGAAGGCTAAAGGAGCTTTTTAAATGCCTTTGGCAACCCCTCCTTGGCTGTCCAGGGACAAATTATCTCCCACGATGAGCTGTGTGGTTTCCAGATCATTTTCCACAGCTTCTCACCTGCTTTAAATGAGCTGAGGATGGAGAAATCTCTGAGGTCCCAATTGCATCATCCCCTCAGACTGGGCTTTGCAGATGCTCTGAGCAGAGAGGGTTTAAACTGGGCTCAGTGTCCCTGAATGTGCAAATCCCTGCTGGCTCCTTAATCCCAGGAATGCCTGGAGCAAGGTGCAGCCCCACACTCAGAGGTGGGAGCAGTTTGTGTCTCGCAGGAGGGTGAAGGAGCTGTCCATGGAACCCTCCTCCCACAGGAAAAAAGAAATAAAACAACGCAGGAAAACAGAGGTGATGCCAAAATAGACAAAGCCATGAGAATGGGATAACATGGGGAAAACCCAGCTGCTCCCAAGGGGAGAACAAACCCAAAACAATGCAGAAATACATACGTTCCTGGAGTTCCACTGCTCAGACAGGACTCCAAGTTCCAGGATTGCTTTCCCAAATAAAATTGCTTCCTCTGGAAAGTCCTCGTTGCACAGCCTTGGAAACCTTGAGGCAAGAGCTTGAAAGTCATCGTGTCTGGGGCAGCTTTTTTGTGCAGTCCCAGCTCCAAAGGTCATTTGGGGTATGTGATGCTTTATTTTTTTCCATTTGCAGTTGTCCTCTCTCCTTTTAGGCAAAGCCTCCCTCCAGTGACATCCCTCCAGGAGGTCACAGCACTCAGTTCACAGGAACAAGCAAGGCTCTTCAAATCTCCACCAGCTCTCATTTCAGGCTCCTTGCAAACTGGAGCACCAACCTCGTTAATCAGTTACAGATGAAGGGTTGTTTCTTTCCCATGACCACAAGAGATAGAGACTGATTAAAAAAAAAAAAAAAGAAAAAAAAAAAAGAAAAAGGAAAGTCCATATGGCTGAAACTGTGAGTTCTGGAAGAGAAAGAAGCAGCTGAAATGTCCCATCAAGGGGTTTTGCTGTTTCTGCCTCTGCTGGATGAGTGTTTGGGGCTCTGCTGTTCCCTGAGGATGTCATTAGGATGCAGCATCGTGGGTCTCCATTCCTGGAGTTTGCTGGAGGCCAGCAGCTGCTCAAGGGTGTTTTTGTCCTTCTTTCTTTTCAACAGGCTAAAAATTGGGGGTTTGCAGCTTTTCCTGACTGCCACAACAATTTGCTGCAGAGAGAAAATGAACAAATGCTGTGGCAAATGGCGAGGGGAAAAAAAACCCTTTTTTTTTCTGTATTAATTCTGAATGAAGATGTATTTCCTAAGGCAGAGAGGAATAATTGTGTAATCAGATGCCAGCAATGAGTTTAAAAGATCCATCCACAGTATTTAAAGTATTTAACCACATGCTGCCTTTCAAAAACATGGAATTGTGGTTCTGTCAGTGCTATTTCCACCTTTCAATGGAATCCAAAGATCCAGGAATGCTGATTTGAACGTATGAAGTCATCAAAATCCCTTTTCCCCCCCGTTTATCCAGCGTGCTCTGACGACTTTTTTTCCAACATGCTTAGAAATGAAACTGTAGGCTCGTGTTGTTGGATGCTGACGGGTGGAAAATTGGTTGTTTAAATTCCAGGAAACGTCTGATTTTTCAACTCCAACGGGTTTGTAATTAAGGAAGAATCCAGCTGTCAGCCAAGGGAGGAATTATGAAATGTTAAAATCACTGGGGGCGATGGAGAACAATTAACATTCTCAGCCGTCGGGTCGTGGCTGTGGTCTCCAAGTTTGGGGTCTGTACCTTGCACACGCTTGTGGCCTGCTCCACTCAGGGCTCCTGTGGGGTTTGGACATCACCAGAGAACATTTTGTTACTTCAGCTCTTCTGGGGTCAGGAAAAAGTCATGGAGTGCTGGAGTTTCATCTCCTTGAAGTCCACAATGAAAGGTCCAGAGCCAAGTGAGTCAGGTGATGAATTTCAGCCCAGCTCCCTTGGCTTCGGTGGCTTCAGTGCAGCCACTGAGGACCTGACACAGCGGCCTTGGGGGGAGTGGGATTGTGGAAAAGCAGTTCAAGATCTCACATCAGCCCAGGCAAAGCTGAGCATTGTGGTCCAAGGGCTCGGGAACCAGAGCCAAGCTGGGCTCTCGTTGCTGTTGTGCTGGGAGGAGGAGCTGGAGGAGGAAGGTGAAGGCAAAGAGACAGAGCTGTGAGGTTATGGTGGGGTTGGCAGGAACAAAAGAGCTGTCACTGCTCAGATGGAGCTGGCCCAGCCTTGGGATTGTGCACAAATTCTGGTGGGACCATCTGGGCAGGGGCAGATGCTCTGCTCTGAGCCCTTGAATTTGGGTTACAGCTCCTGGTTCCGTGTTTAGTCCATGGAAACAGATCCTGGGTCTGTGCTCAGCCCATGGAAACCAGGAAAGACACAGGAGCATGGAGCTCAATCCAAAGGCAGCCAACCCAGCCAGCAGGGCTCTGTAAGGAGCAGTTTGAGGAGAAGTTATCTTACTCTGGGCTGTGGCTGTTCTTGTTTTATTCATCTGTACATCCAGCCTGGATTTCTAACAGCCCAGCAATCAACATGAGTGTATTGACACGTTTGGAAATGTGCTTTATTTAAATCTGTCTTTGCATTTGTCCAATTTTGCGTTATATATAATTCTTTGGCACTCCTGTGTCGTGCCCACATGTCTGGAGTGTGAAGCCAGCCTTGTGAGATACAAGTCACACTCATCTCCTGTCAGCTTTAAAAGGTACTGGCTAGAGGACAAAGCAGCTTGGAATGAGTTTGATATTATCTGGAAAGTAAAAAAAAAAAAAAAAAATCCAGGATGTGTTATAGTTGGAAACAATCAGCAGAGATAATTCTGGACTCAGGGAGGTGGAAGAGAAGCAGCCAAAAGGTGACCTGGAGGGAATGAGTGTGGAAACACAGAGAGCACGGAGTGTTAGAAACAATGGTTGTTCCTGGGACGGTGAGGAATCCATGGACAGGCTGGGAAAGGGGAGAAAGCCACGTGAATTCTGCTCTGCTGCTCTTCTTGCCCAAGCTGGATGTGAGTTACAGGGAAGCTCAAGCCAACAAGCTGGATCAGAGCACCCTTGTCCAGATCCAAGTTTCATCTGCCTGATTTTCCTGGTGTTTATATGGGAACGCCTTGGCCGGCGTCAGCACTCCTTGAGATGTTACAAAACCAGGGGGAGTGGGACCAAACGTGGTCCAAACTGATCCACAGAAGGTCAATCCTCCAACACTGGGTTAGGAACCCAAAGGTGACCCCCAGTCCTGTTCCCTCCTGCTGGTCCTGAGGTGCTGGACCCCAGGGCACCCAGCCATTCCTATTGTCCCTCAGGGATGCCCACCAGGAGCCCTGGACCTACAAGGGCTGTGCTGGATTCCCCTCATTGCTCCCTTCAGTTCATCCAGGTGAAAACCCCAAGACAGGATGGGATTGCTTTTCCACCCCTGGGCCTGAAGAACCCCAAGCCAAGCCAGGAGGGAAATTTTGGATGCTCACATTGGAGCCCTCTAAAAAACTCAGGGTGAGCTGAGACCTTGGGCTCTAAGCCTGGCCGTGAGCCTTGGCTCAGATCTGCTGATACCAGTCCTATCTCTCTTTTGGGGATGACATAAATATTTAAGAGTGCACAGCTGGGTGTTTTTGTGAGGAATATGGATAGTTTGGGATAAGAAGATGAGTCACGATCCTGAGATAGTGCCTGGCTGTTACTGGAACACTGTAAAGCAGCTATATCGAGTCTATATTAAGGAATAAGATGAATAATTATTTAAGGATGAAAAGCCACATTTCTTCATAAAGAGAAAATGTTAAAGAGCTCTGTGACTCTCTCCTTTCCAACAGGAAGAGTTTCACAGAAAAAGAGTGATAAAACAACCAGAAACACCCAATTAAAACCCCAAGAAACAGAAAGTGTGTCTCACATGTAGGCCAGGAAACAAAATTCCCATTATTTGCTTCTTAGACAGAGATGTTTTGGTAGAGAAGAGATAAAGGTGTGTATTGAGAAAAGACTTTTTGTGGCCAAGGCTTGATGAGTACCTTGAATTGGGATTGTTCAGCCTGGAGAAGAGAAGGTTTTGGCATGATCTGATTGCAGCCTTCCAATACCTGGAGAGAGATTGTTTATAAGGAATTGGAGGGACAGGACACAGGGATAGGTGGGATATTGGGAGAAATTCTTCCCTCTGAGCATGCTGAGGCCCTGGCAGAGGGTGCCCAGAGAAGCTGTGGCTGCTCCTGGATCCCTGGAAGTGTCCAAGGCCAGGCTGGATGGAGCTTGGAACACCCTGGGATGGTGGAAAATGTCCCTGCCTGTGGCAGGAGTTGGAACAAAATGAGCTTTCAAGTCCCTTCTATCCCAAACCATTCCATGACTTTATGATATATTTTATAACCTTCACTGCTCTAATTTTTGAACCCACAGAAGTTGTGTGTATCCATTAATTTCACAGGATACAGAAAGTGCATATGGAACAAAACCTTGGGCATTTCTTACGGGAAGTGAATGCAGAGGCTGCTGTGGGTGAGCTGAGCACCAAGTGACCACAGAAATTCCTGCTCTGAAGGACAGCCTGGCTTTAAATCCTGCTGATAATTCACCATCTGTGCCAAACTGTTTGTTAGGATAGGAGCAAACCCAACCCCTCAAAATAAAGTTTGAAAACAAAACAATAAAACCTCGTCCCCCTTCCAAGGCAGCAATCCTCAGCCCAGCCCGCTGGATTCCCGAGCTTGGAACGGGGCTGGGAGCAGGGAGATGACATTACACACAGCCTGTCAGCACACACTTGCAGAGCCCAGGCAGAGCAGGACAGCCTCTCTTGTAACAGGTGGAAAAATGTTTTGGAAGCGAAGCTTTCGGAAGAATTACAACCGGGAATACGACGATGATTCCCTTTGCACTTTATCAGCCGTGTTTCCGATGGGTCCCGCTCTCTTGGCTCATCCTCTGGGATGGGATCTGGGATAAACAAGGCAGTTTGCACTTTGATGGAGCCTTCCTCCTCCCCAGCCAAGGAAATGCAGGATATAAAGTATGGGAGAGAGGGTTCTGGAATAGGGGTGAGTTGGAGAGGTTCCACAGCATCGGTGGGGCTGGGCTGATTTATCCAAGAGGAGAAATAAGTGCTGGAATTGAGGATGTTTTGCTCTTGGAGGGGTGGGAAAAGGAAAAAAGAAGTCATAATGAGGATGGACTTGTCATGGTTTTGAACAATGGGCTTGGAAGTTCCTCTTCTGGAGGCTCAAAGGGAATGTCACTCCTCAGGGGAGTGGGATCCTTGTGGAGTCCTTCCCACTCAGGATATTCCATGATTCCAGAGCCATGGGTGGCTCACAGGTGCTCCCTGGCACAGTTCTGGGTGGCTTTGGCCAACCTTAGTGGGAAAAAAACCCCCCAAAAAAACCCCCAATTAAAAGGCTATGAGATTGATTTAGCTCCCTTAGGTCAGTAATTACCAGGGGTATGATGTCGGGTATATTGTGGGGAGATATCCATGATTAATCCTTGGAATTCACCACCACAAGACACCCCTGAAGCCAGAGGAGCTGCTGATTTCAAACCCAGCCTGCAGGATTATGTGAACAAGGTTGTGTTTGATTTGATTAGTTTGGGAAAAGCTCAAAGCCACAGCAGCTTGGATGAAATCAAAGCCTACATGTTTTGGTGCAGGGCTGAAACCTGAGCCAGGGGCTGCAGGGAAGGCAGGGAAAGTTCTGACAGGTTATTCCAGAACTTCCCAAACTGGGGGTCCTCCTTAGAAGTGCAACAACAGGAAAAACTCCTCCAACCCAACCAAGGAATTACCCAGGAACGGGCAGACCTCACCTCCTCAGGAGGTAGAAAGCTCTTCCCTGCTCCATAACCTCCCAAGGAAAACCCAGGGATATCTGCTAATGCTTTTGCCCACCCCAGCCTCCCCCCAGCAGCAGATCCATGCCGTGCACTTGGACTTGAACTTGGCCAGGAGCGGGCAGGAGGCTGTGATGGATGGACAGGGAGCCCTCGTGTGCCTCCTCAAGCCAGTTCCCTTCAGCAGGTGTTTGCTGTGTCTGAGGCTCCTCTGTTTACAGAGCCCTCCTTCCATTTGGGAGGATGAAAAATATCGCTGGCTTTTATTGTAAACAGCCTTCTCCTTCCCTTAAACACTGCAAGGAAAGGTTACAGGATTAGTCACAGGCCTCTCTGCCCCCATCCCACCGGCATCCCCTCGCTCCTGAGATGTGGCACGGCTGGATCTGCTAAGGCTGGAGCCTGGTGTGGGTGTGGGAAAGGGGGAAAATCCTGGGGTCCAGCCCTGTGTGGGACACCCTGCTCTGGGTGAGGGGTGTTTGCTCTGTGTGGGGTCTCTGGAGCTGCCCAGAGCTGGCTATCAGCTTTCAAACACAAGCTTGGATGAGTGTCCAAGTTTTGTCTTCTCTTTGCTGCTAACAAGACCCTTTTTTATTTCTTTTCCTTTTTTTTCTCCTTATTTTTTTCCCCCTTTATTTCTTTTTCCTTGACTGAAAGCTCCATCACAGAAAGCCAATCTTTCATAATGACAGAAGCAGAGCCAGGGATCTGTGTCAAAGGACTGAGAAAGCACAGCCAGGGCTGAGCTCGGTGCTTGTGTAAGGTGGGTTTGGGGAAGAGATGGAAAGGATGGGATGGGTTTGGGATGCAGAAAACCAAAACTGGGTGGCTTTGCAGTGACCCTAACATGGACAGAGCTCCTCATGACATTCTGCAAGGGGTTGGCACATGGATGGAAGGAATTTTCCACATTCAGGATCACAAAACACTGTCACAGGCGTGGTGGTGGATGCCCCATTCCTGGCAGAATTCAAAGTCAGGTTGAACAGGGATCAACCCTGATCTAGCTGAAGATGTCCCTGCAGGAAGGTTGGGCCTTTAAAGGTCCCTTCCAACCCAAATTAATCTGATTTTTTTTTTTGCCATCACCACCAGGGCAGCCAGGCTCAGATTTCCCCTAGGGCTGGGGATAAATGAGCCCTGTGCAAAGTCCTGCAGCTCCAAAGGGACACGACCATCCTGACAGGGCCTCTAACATAAGGCATGTGTGTGTGTGTGTGAGCTGTGGCATGAATCATCAGGGCCTGGAAAGGAGCTTTATTTAGGATGCAGAGTCAGAGAAAATTCCACCCTTGCCCTGGGAGTAGGGGAAAGCAGGTGTTTTTTTCCATAAACTGTCCTTAGCCCTAAAGTTAACGGCCATAAATTAAAGCAGGGAGGGGAACAGCAGATGTTGCTCCGGGAATCCATGTGCATGGAGGTGAAAACTGGAGGGTTTTTTTTTCCCCTTTTTAAATCAAAATCCAAAGAAATGTCCGTACCTTTTTCCTTTCTGGCTGACAGCTCACAGGGTTTTGAGAGCTGCACCTTCCCACCCTCCTGCCTGGAGTGAGTTGCAAGGGATTTGTTGCAGTGTTTTGGTGGAAAGAATCCCCCAGTGCTCTTGATAAGATCTAATTCTCATTTTTTTCCCCTCAAATCACTGAATTTCTCTCCTGTGGATCCGTGGTGAGGATGCACTGGGAGCCTGGCACCCAGAATTGCCCAGGCACATCCCACTCCCAGGGATGGAGAAGAGGGAAAGGATGTTCCTTGTGGAAGAATTCCTTTGCTCGTAGCTGGAGGTTGGGATGAGCTGATCTTTAAGGTCCCTTTCAACCCAACCCAATCCTGTGGTTCTGTGAACCTCAGCTCCTCCTTGGACCTTATTTCCAGACATTTTTTCCAAACAGATTTCCCTCTTTCCCGTTCGCTTCAACTCGCAGATCCTCCAAAGCAGGCAGGAGGGAAAAAAAAATAGGAGGAAAAAAAAAAAAAAAAAAAAAAAAAAAAAAAAAAAAAAAAAAAAAGAAAAGGAAAACCAAAAGCCCTGGGGCTAAATTGAAGCCATTAGTAGCCTCGAACTGATGACAGGGCAATAAATTACTAATTAACCTTGGGGGCGAGTTCAACACCTTGGGGATAAGTGTGAAAACACGGAGTAATAAGCCCTGACACAGGCAGGCAGCGGCGGCTCCCGCCGGGCCGGGCCAGGCAGCGCTGCCTGGGTTTTGGGGGAATTCTGCACGGATTAGGGCAGCCAGGGAGCAGCGCAATGGGGGCACCGGGGCTGGGACCTTGGACCTCGCCTGGCCTCAGTCCTGAAAAAAAAAAAACCCCAAAAAACCAAAAAAACAAAACACACCAAAAACAACAACAACAACAACAACAACAACAACAACAACAACAACAACAACAACAACAACAACAACAACAACAACAACAACAACAACAACAACAACAACAACAACAACAACAACAACAACAACAACAACAACAACAACAACAACAACAACAACAACAACAACAACAACAACAACAACAACAACAACAACAACAACAACAACAACAACAACAACAACAACAACAACAACAACAACAACAACAACAACAACAACAACAACAACAACAACAACAACAACAACAACAACAACAACAACAACAACAAAAAACCACACACACACAAAAAACAAAAAACAACCAAAAAAAACCAAACAAAAACAAAAAACCACTCGTATTTCTGCCTTGTTTTTGCAAAGCTGCTTCTTCCTCGGGTGTCTGGCTTTAAAAAAAAAATAAATTAAAAAAATATATGTATATATATGTGATAATCACATAATGCAAAAGATTTTTTTAATGTGTATAAAAGCAGATGTATGTGGCTATATCTCACCGGGATTCCAGAAGCAGGAGAGTATCATAATTATCCCGACCTGAGCAGGTTTTCTGTGGTGGTTTGAATTTTATTCCCCAGCAAGGAGGGGGGGAAATGCAATCCTGACCACCCATGGAGTGCACGGAGCTCTTGGAAATGTGAACACAGCGGGGACAGGGAGCTGTGATTGCAGGGGGATGTGCAGGAAAAACGCCGGTCTCTGCCCGGGGGGATGATGATGAAGAGGCAACACCCTCGAGGCAGTGAAGGGCAAAGCTCTTCCCACATCTGTAAAAAAACCCCAAAACATCCAAGCTTTCAGCTTCCTTGCCTTAAAGAGCAGCCCAAAGCCACCTCAATCTGCACAACCAATGCTCTGAGACCCCTCCAAGTCCTCTTTTTAATTCCTTTTAATTCTCTTCCCTCTGGGGTGAGCCTTTGCAAGGTTCCCTCTTTGGCATCTTGCTGCTGATGGAGCAGGGGCCGTGCCAGTAGTGTTGCATCAAGGTCCTTTCAGCTGTAATGGTGTCTGACAGATCTGAGAGCAGATATGGCTCAGCTAATCATATTTTAATAGCCCTACCTTGTAGGGAAGGACTGGCTCGGAGTGCACCCCGTAATATTTTAATTTCTGAGCTCTGATGAGCGTAATTTTGAGCAGGTATTCAGTTTCTTTGTGTTCCAAACCCTGCTCCCAGATGTTCGATGCCAACGGGCTCTAAAGGGCGACTGCACAAATATAATATTTAATACCCCATGTCAGTTTGGGTGTTCCACTCAATTTCCTGGAGAGATCTTTAAATTCATCTTATTTAGCTTGAGTACCCAATCAGTTCCATACTCCAGCTCTGTAATTCTGCATAACTCAGTTCTCTAATTTCTGGGATGCAAATGTAGAGCAGATGTAAAAGGGGAGTGAAGGGAAGGGGGATGGATGTTCCTGCACTTTCTGCAGTGCTGGTTATCAGTGCTGGTGGGATCAGGGGAGAAAAAAGCCTGTCAGGGTTTGCAAGAAATGCACCCCCAGATGCTTTAGACCCTAAATGAGTGTTTGGAGAGGAGGAGGGACAAGCTGATGTCCCCAACCCTGAGAAATGATGGGAATAAATGCTCCTGTCCCCTAAGAGAGCCTGAGCTACCAGGCAGGTGGAAAGAGGGCACTGAGATTTCAGGGTGCTGATGGTAAAGGTGAATTTATGGCAGTGGGACAGGCAGGGAATGAGCTGTGATCCTCTGGGATGTGTCTGAGGCAGCAGGAACTCCCTTCTTGCTGCTTCCCCTGGTGCAGCACAGGATGTTCCTCTGCCAGACTGTGACCACCAGCTGTTTCTCCACCTCTGAGTAACCTCTGAGTGATCTCTGGTCAGCAGAAACACCTCCAGTCTCTTTCCATGCAGCTCCTGGCACTATCCTGGGGTTATCTGTGCACTGGGAATCAGCAACAGCAGGAGAAATGCCCTTTCCATGCTCTGATTCCCATCTCCTGCTCACTGCTGTCCCCACACCAACACCCCAGCTCTGCTCTGGAGAATTCCTGTGTCCAAGCCCACCCAGTTCCCTGCCAAGCCAGCCCACATGGCTCCAAACTGGGGTTGGGAGAATCCCAGAGGAATGGGAACACACAGGCCACTGGCCTGGCAGAAGCAGGGAGGGACACAACCTCTGCAGCAGCCCCCAAAATGCTCTCAGGGCTGGAAATTCAGCAGCTGCCACTCGCAGCATTATCCATCACCACGGGCTCTCTGAACACAGCCCAGTTATTTGACCTTTTTTTTTTTTTTTTTTT
>WEIU01023790.1:29907-65891 GCA_013389925.1 Aegithalos caudatus | reverse complement strand
TAGGTAAAAAAGCTTTCTGATGATTGTAAGTATTGCTGTTAAGCAATGAGTAAGGATGTCAAGGAATTACTGCAAAAGCAAAAACAAAATTTAGTGCTTTTCTTAGTTCTAAAAGTGAGTAGTTTTATGGTCACCTTCTACTGCAGTGAATACCTTTAGATCATTTTCTTGCCTAAAGGCATAGTTCCCATGAAAATTGTGAACATTCTATTTAACACTATAAATGTCTTTCTTTTGGCAGTGTATCTGATAGATGGTTATTCAGAGAAGGGAGCAGGCATCACTCTTACATACTCTGTCATATTCTTCACTCCTGAAATCACTTCTGTGTTACACAATATCATAAAAAGTGCACCAGGGAAGAAAAGGTTCAAAGATACATGGTCAATGTTAGCTACTTTTCATGACACTCAATAAGAAAATGTTCTAATTTTTCAAAACCTCCCAAATCTTCTTTGCTGTTTTACTAAAAGTATATCTGTAAACTGTCTTTTCAAACAAACCAGGGGTTTACACACCCCCTAGCTACTGATGATAACTGAACTGTCTTCTATATGGCCAAGTAACCAACACGAGGTAAGATCGAAGTCTCACATAAAGCATCAGGGGGAAGGCAGTCTGAAAAAGGCCTAGAAGAAACTTTACCCTTTTGAGATGTGTTCTCAAGTCCAGTTTACTACACTGTCAGAAAAACCCCACTAGTCTTTGCTAAACCACCAAGGTAGCCTGAACCTTGGCTGGTATACAACATATACACATAAAAATACATGTTCCTCCTCTTTCTTCTCATTCTGTGCTAAGTTGGATAAACTAAGGAAACTCAGGCAGATTTCTTATTCCCAGCTCTTAATAAGCTACAAAAGAACATGAGAGCCTATTGGTATTTTTTCTCCGCACATGTTCATTTAGGAATATATATTCATATATTTATGAATATGTTTTATAGCCATTGAAGGTGTGGTTTTAATTTTTTAAAATTATCAGTAAACTTAAATCCCAATTTTAACTATATCATCATAATTATCCCCATGAAAGAGAGAAAAACTCAATGCTATTGTGGCACACCCCTGTGATAATGCTTCATTTGCTTTTGAAACTGAAAAATTTAATAGATATTCAGTGGATCTGGGGACAGATTGAAGGAGACTCACTGAAGAACAGCTGTGGAATCAAATATTTCCTCTGGGATGTTCTGGGAAAGACTGAGCTACTCTGTACAGAGATATTTTCAGGTTCCCACATCCCAGAAGAACTACAGGCAGTAGTTTTCCAAGCCATAGAAATACCTCTGTGACAAAAACACACAAATCTAAAACATCACTGTTCACATACGGAACAGGGACTGCTTTTAAAGTTACATAAGTTAAAAAAAATCAGAACTCCATTGGCTAACTACTATGAGGAAGGTTGTCAAGCCAAAGGGCAATTCTTAAAGACTTTAGTCCTAAACAACTTAGTGAAAGACTTGTGAATGCATTACATACACAAGACTGCTCCATTTTCTTCAGTAGGCAAACAGTATTTTGACTGTTTCTGGTTACTGGAAGACGTCTTGCTCAAAATAGTGGAAGTTCCCCCATGCACCTTACCAAATACTACCAAGAACCTCCAAGAATCAGGTATTGAGCATGGTAAGCATCACCTAGCACCATTTATTTGGTGATTGCTACTCTGCATGGCTCGCCTTTGCTAAGCAAACACTAAGACTTAAACAGCTGTTACGATCAAAGGGACAAAGTTATTACCCAAATATCAAATATTTGCAGTAGCGTTGGGTTTATGTTTAAATAAAACAAAAGCATTCCTATAGCTATCTACATTTTAAACAAGAAAATTCTTCTGTCTCCTCTACATTTGGAATTCATCTGGAACTGTTATTATAATGCTTGTAGATGAGAAGTTAAGCTTAGGCTCTATTCTGTCATCAGCACTATTTCCTTTTAAGATGCTCTCCATTCAAGAACATTTTTCTCCTACTTGAGATTGCAATCAAAATCAAACCTTTTCTCTGTGGATTTCCTGTGATTCTTAAACTTGATGCTTGATCATGATATCATTGATGTAAACACTATTCCTGAGGGCAGCTGACTTTCCTAAACTGAAAATGCAGCTTCCCCTGGGCACAGCAAAGTGGATCCCCTCCTAGGCAAACAAGGGATAAATACAGCTCTCATGCCTCAGTGGTTAAGGACAAACAAAGTTAACTCATTTTAAAGGGAAAACATTTATGCATACTATTAAATCAGCATTTAAACTGAATAAAGTAGATCCTTAAGTCTGTTTCAATATTAAAAGAATTACATGAATTGTCTACAAGCAGTATTATAATGCATGTGATTAATTGCTAGCTTTCTATTAAGATTTAGCAGAAAAATATTCAAGGTTATTAAGTGACAGTGGATTTGAAGTTCCTTAGCATAGGTTTTAGGAATACTTCAATGAAATTATTAAATACGTTGCTCACTTTAATCATTTACATAATAAAACTAATACAAATCTCTAAAAAGCATAACCTTTACACTCAGACATTTCTTCACCATAAAAAAACCCCACAGATTTAAAGCAATTTTTCCTGTTAGAAAGAGAAGACTCTGTGAAAAACTCAAAACCTAATCTCAGACCTAAATATTCAGAATGGAATCAGAAAAATCTGCAAGAATGAAAAGACAAGCATGCCACCAATAACAGCATACTTTATATACGTTTCTACAGAAATTTCCCCAACCTTTCCATTTTCAAGTTCACTGAATCCCACTTGTTGAATGCGCCAGAGATGGCAATTCACAGACACTGTAAAAAGTGTGCACTTCAACAGAAATGCCTTTATTGGATTCAAGGAGAAAAACTGATATTTCAAGAGAGATCAAATGTTATAGAATAAGCCTTGCTAATAAACTGCTGGTAACTAAGCTGACCTCAAAGATTAGTTGAAATGTCTTCTGATGTGAAAAAAACAATAAAGTCCTAATGTATTAAATTTAAATGTCTGTAAATACTATATACTTACTTAATTAGACAAAAGACAAAGGCAGCATAAAAATGTAGAAGAAACATGAGCATCTCTCTAATAACTGCTTTCTGACTGAACCCCTTTGCCCTTCTCAAAATGCCTCTGGCTAAGAAGATCTGATAGTCATAATAAAAGCACTTCAGGATGAGTATCTTTTGTCAACTCTTCGGTCGGGCTTGGTCTTGGTGAAAACATCAACTTTGACTTGTGTGAAGGATGGAGGAAGTGAACTTTTAAAATTATTATTATATTTTTGAGCATTCAGAAACTACCCTCTTGTATTTTTTCAACCTTTCTTTTCTTTTCAACTATAACATTTGCAATCCAAATGTGTCCAAGTGACTAAAAGACACATATTCCAGAGAAAGAAGTGTCAGTATCTCTTACAATATCTCCTTTTAATTCTTGGCTGACTTTAATTAAGTTCATATAAGAAAAACATTAAAAATACACAGCTCCACTTAGTTGTCTCAGAATTTAGCAGATTCACTGTGCCTTTTATTCAGTTGAGAATATCAAAAACAATTTGTTGCATATTAATTATTTAAACAGAAAGCCCTTGATATAGAAAACATTTAAGTGTAGCAGGATTATGGGACAGGAAATAGACATACATGGGAATAGCCATGAATCTTTACAAGACTTAGTGTTTTAGTTCTGACCAAGTCACTTAAACCCAAGGTTTAGGAATAGAAAAATGTATCTAAATCTCAACATAAATCATTTTTATTAAACATTTTTAGGGATAGAAAATAGTAACAGACTATATAACAGACTTTCAGCCTTTAAAAAATGAACAAAAATCAAGCTAAAAAAAAAAGTCTGTTTATGTATTTATTCCCCTTGCCAATGAAAAAAAAAATTCTAGCTTTCATTTTCCACAGCTCATTGGAAGAAGACAGGTATTGTTCAAAAATTTTTAACAGGACACCTATAGTACCATTCAGTTTTATTCAGACCTTTGATGTGATATAACCAAGATTATTGATAATTGAAAAAAACCCTTGCCTATCTATTGTCCACAGTAAAACCCTGTGAAGTTATTGATTTTTTTAAAATCTAAACAAAGGACAAAGATACCTTTAAGATTCAAATAACTGGCATGATGGGTTATTACCTGTACAAGTTTATAATGATACCTGGTCTCTGAATAGAACATAAAACTATAGTTTTCTAGGATTTTTCTGTATAAGGAAAGCAATAAGAAATGTAGTATACCTATAAGGCAATTTTCTTTTCTTGTCTGCTAGAGACAACACGGTGGAAAAATAGAACACAAGTGCCTTGGGAATCCCTTAGCTGCTGCAGCCCACACAATCCTACTTCAACCATGCAGGAAAGGACTCTGGGAAAGCGACTTTTCACATTTTTAACAGCAACATTTCTCATTTGCTTTGTTCATCTAAAGGCAAGCACACAACACATTTGCTTCATTTCTCTGCAAGTAGCGACTTGAGCTCGAACAACTCTCTCACTAATTTTGCTGTCATTCCTTCAAGTAGCAGCATTTCCATGGCACAAATGCAGAACAGCCCAGTTCTTCTATCACCTCTTTTCTCAAAGTATAGACAAAGAAATGAAGGCTGTAGGGAATGGTGTGTCCTTACAATTGATCTTTACCTGGAATGTAAACTTGTAGTGGAATCAAAGGCCCTATAGACAGCCAATCCCCAAAAATGCCTAACTAATAGGTAACAGGTATATGTGACCTATTTTTATGTCTGTGGCATGTAAAAATACAGTAAGATAGTTTAAGTAAATAACTTTTCAACCACAACATCCATACTTTCATATAAAATAATATGAAAGCTTTACACATTCCTTTCTCTGAAAGAAAGCAAACTCTCCCCTTTCTTTCTCTTTTCCTAACTTTTTCCATCAATACATCTATCCAATGCAATCTCTGATCAACAACAACTTTTGGGCTGAACCAAAACTGCAGGTGACAGCATGATTAAATTACCTAGCCCGGACCCCAGAGCCCAACCCAAATTGTTCTGCTGAATTTTGTCACCAGCACATATTAAACAGATTCTTTTGGAAAAAATTCCTTTGAATTACTTGAGCCACAGAAAATGTCTGAATTTCAGAGTAGTTTATTACAACATATTATAATCATCATATCTTAAACACTAGCACTGATTCCTAGGACTAGAATTTTCCCATCAGCCTCTTTTAGAATCCAACTGTCTAAATTTATTATCAAGTGTTTCCTGTAGAGAATAAGCCCTTTACTTTGAGCTTAATTTCCTCTAGCAATCAGATTTGAATTTTTATGTGAACAAAAGCCAAGAAAAGGGATCAAGGAGAGAAGAAACTAAAATACTACATGATAGTGGATCCTCAGGCTGTGATTCTTGTAGCACAAAAAGTTGCTTGCAATTATAGGTTTGAGTGATTTGTTTATCTTCCAACCGTTTTAGCAAGCACTTAGGGTAAAGACAGTGATCAAAGCTTCAAAACAACTAGAAGAAAAGAATCTTCAAGAGTACAAGAAACAGGACTCCTATACTTGAGCTATAAATATTGCACAGGTGACGTTCATTTGTAAGGTCTCTCAAAGATTCAATAGCCCACAGAGTTAAGAAATCACAATGCCTAAGTAAACTACATAATTTCTTTAACTGACCATTAGTTTTTCTTGAGTATTCTGTATGACAGGAGTAATTCCATAGTCTAGTCTGTTAATACTGATGTTTTTTCTGCAACATATGCAGATTTCCATCTGTCTGATCCTGTCACAACTGGAAAATTTAAGTTTGTCTGTGCCTTGATATCAAAAGATCTGGGCAGGTTCAAAGCTTTAAAAAAGGTATTTTTAACACAATAGGCATTTAAAAAATGACTGTTATTTTTGGGTTTAGATTTCCAGCCTTTAACTAATATCACCTATGTCCTAGAGCCTCACATCCATCCATTAACCATATAGATGATCTAAAAGTCTCTAACACAGCTGAAAGACAGTACTAAGACACCTTCCATTTAGCACTATGGCTGCCTCAGGGGGAGCATCAGTATTTATGTGATGACACTGGGCAGACAGAATTAGGCTGTAATACTACAGGAGTGGCTCTTTGCTTCATCTCTGTCTCTTCAGCTTTGAAAAATTGGACAGTTTGTCCTGTCATCTTCCCAAAGCCTGCCATAAATCAGGATATGAATGAGAAAGAACCAGCCAAGACTGCCCAGTTACGATGGAAACAGTGAGAAGAGAAAAGGGAGGAAATGGCAGAAATATTCCCTTGCTCTGTACAAGGTATGCTTGCCTTCTCAGAAGATTCAAAAATGTTTGGCACCTCCTGCATCTTCTTTGAATAGTCACTGGAGGGGGAGGGGGTTAGATCTATTTGCCACCCAGAAGTTTGTGGCTTTTGTTTTGATGCATGTTCTTTGTTATGACCATACATTGTTAGCCCAACTACAGCTATGCTGTCCTTAAGTCTTAATACAGTTCTACTAACTTATTTGGGTTAATACTCCTAATGTTCTCCTTTCTGCAAAAATGCTAATTAGCAGGTCTTGTGTCCAACAAACAGAGGTGCATAGAACAAGACACATAATGCACATAGAACAAGACACATTAAACCATAATATTTGAGAAAATTCAGCAAGGTTTTTCTATTTTTTTTTTCAGGTTTGTTTGCCTTCCTGGCTACTAGGGCACAGAGCTGGCTCATGTTCAGCTGCTGTCACCAGTACCCCCAGGTCCCTTTCTGCCTGGGCATTGTCCAGCCACACCATCCCCAGCCCATAACGTTGCAGGGAGGTCTTTTGTGGCCAAAATGCTGGGCTTGGCACTTGGACTTATTAAATTCATCTTATTTCACCCATCTATGCAACCTTTCCAGGTCTCTTTGCAGAGCCTTTCTACCTTCCTTTCACCTGGTTTCATGGTTTAAGTCTTTTCTTCTGCATGAACTGAAAAGACAGATGGAATATTTGTTTGGTAGCACACAAACTGAGACTTAAAACAAAAAGCAACCAAAATACTCTGCACGACAGCCAAAATATATGGTATACAGAAAAAGGAGCAATGATGCTAAATATAATCACATGAATACACTAATACTAATAGTTGATTCATATTGCCATCCTCCAAGAAAGGAAGAGGACTATGCATATGTTTTGTTAATTTAATTTGTTTTAGCTATGTAAAACCTGTATATAACCTTACACAAGGAACAACTATTTATTCCACTTCTGTGCAACGAGATAAAGAGCTTTTATTGGCAAGACAAGTATTTTAGTATTTTAAATAGCAGAATTTGAACTATAATATCTAGCATAAACACCTCACAAACTTATGAAATACAACCATATATCCAGTGTTTTACATGACTCACACATTAAAAACCCAAATGTACACAGCGTTGCTATGGAGTTGAGTAAATCTCTATCTAGTAAAATTATTAGAGCCTAAGCTTTTGAAAAGCTTTCCCCAGAAGTTCTTACAGGTTACTACATGCTCTTGAAAGTTACAGAGGACTGCACAAAATGAAGTGGGTAGAAGAGAAAAACAAAAAGTCCACAAAAAAATCCTACCAAAACCCACCCTTCACTTGGGCTAATCTTGTAATCAAGACAGGCAAAATCTCTAGAGTCCCTGCAGCAAACTGAGAGTTTTCTGGCATTTAGCTTTACACTGTCATCATCCTTTTTTCAAAACATATTTTCTGTATGCAATATATATGGATGAGCTAGATGTAATATATATGCAAGATGAGCTACAAAAAACAAGTCACAGTGGGAAATTCATTAGCTTCTGTATAATCTTGTTGGGAAAAAAATAAATCTATGTTTGCATACTCTTACCTATAGTTTATAGCATAAGAAATCTGAAAAATGTAGTAAATAAGTTAAACAAGCATTTAACAGAAATGTACATACCAGTATAGAGGAAGCCAACATTTCTCAGTAGATGACAGCACAGTGTCATATTTGAAAAGGTATTTTGCACTATTAAAGCCAAAGATGGGGACATTCATCCTTTATGATAATTTAATGCATAGATATATTATCTAGTGTAGATGGCTGTTAGCATAACTTTAGTATAATGCTGATGAAGTCTTGATAGGCTGTTTCCACTAATGTGACTTAATTTGCTTTTTCTAACAAACCATTGTCTATTTACATTGTCTTCATTGTAAAAAACAAGCAGAAAAAAAAAAAACCCTATGCTTTTTTCTAATTTAAAAAAGCCAGGAGAGAATAAGGCTACATCTACACTAACAAAGAGGTTGTTGTTAAAGACTATCCAAGAGACTTTTAGAGTGATTGAACAGTCATCCATACACTTGCAGGGTTAGAAAGGTCCCTGATGTTTTAGGTGGTGCCAACCAGCATGCCACTCAGGCAGAGTTAAGGAGCAGGCACACCCAGGCATGGTCTGTGGCTTCCATCCCTGTTTTAGGGACTGAGAAAACTTACTAGCTATAGATAAGCTATGGCCTTCAGGCATGAGGAGTTTTACCAGCAGTATTTGACCTTGTGGACCTCTGAGGAACACTAAATGGGGCATGGTTTTGCATATCTCTCTACTTCTGGAAACACATTATCTCCTAACTGCTGCGAATTCCCAGTCCAATTTCCTCTAGTCTTCTGACCAGCCAGGCAATTGACAATAGGACCCTTTTACCCTTCTCCATTGTAAAACAGTTTCTGCTTTGCAATTCTTTTAAATAGATTTCTACCTGTGGAAATAGCATGTAAATACATTCTTAGTCAAAAGAATTTACTCTACTTGAAATTCATGCCCTCACTCTGAAGGAGCAGTAATTTAGTTTGAAAATGTGACTAAAAATGGGTTTACACAATAGTAGAAACTTTAAAAGAGCATAAACAGCTCTTGAATGATTTCCCTAAACAACATGCATTAAGTTCTGCATTTAACATTTAAAATTTTTTAACTGTAAGATCTGTTCTACAAACTAAAATGATCACAGTTTAAACTTGAAAGTTCACTCTAAAACCTATTTAAGGGAAAAAAAAAAAAAAAAAGAAAGAAAGAAAAGACCCCCCACAATTTTTAAATGTGTTTATTATGAAACAATTTTACTTCAATTTTAGGAAAAGTGAAGTAAAAGGAAAAGGGATAATTTGAAAGATACAAATGAATGATCAAAATCATTTTCTTGTAATGGGATACCAGAAAAATAAGAAAGGACATATTACCTAAGACATTAAACAAAAACAGTTGTCTAGATACATTGTCTTATTCACAGAATTTCAAATGCACCCTGTTGAGTCCCCAAAGCTGTGACCACATGGGTCTAAAGCTGACCCTAACTTACAGGTGTGTGGTGGCATAGCCAGCCACAGAAATACTGATCTGTTTCACTCCACTTCCTGGGTAGGATCTAGAGCTTGCAGAGGTAACTGAGCCAAATATCACAAATTTGGTCTCACAAATGCTGTGTTTGTGCAAACATAACAAGTCTATTACAACATTTATATGACATATTTTTTCAGACCCCAAAATTCTCCCATAGATGGCATGAGCAATTGATCAGCCAGAGTTCACCAAACCCTGCTCTGTGCTTACCCCTGCCTTGACAGTTTCCTTACTGCTATTCTTTCTGTACAGACATGATCTCATTTAATAGCAATAAGGTCACAACCTGGAAACAAGCTTTCCATCATACAGCCTACATATTCATGAATATGTAGTAGAGAGGTAGGAAGCCTTCAATAAGTACATAGCATAAAATAATCCCTTTGGGGCAATTAGTAGTCAAAATGAGAATTACAATTGTCTGTAAAACACACACTTCATTCTAATGTTCAGACCTGCAAATTATAAAAAAGTGTCCTTTAAATTTCAGAGAAGTTATAACTGGATATAAGGTGTGGTTTTGCCTTGCCTGCTTCACACATTCAGAGTTTTAACTTCTCATTTAACCACTACCACACCATGATCCAATCTTGAGGAAATAAACCTCACCACTTGAACAGGCCCTACCATAGAAAAGATGGTCCAGCCCTTACAACGATAAGTAGTCTGCCCAATCACTTTTTTCAAATCCATAATAGGATGTGTCTCAACGAAACCTTGGAAAACACACACATTTATACAGAAAGTAAAAAACCTGTATTTAGCTCTTGCCTGAAAACACAGAGCTCTTTACTCAGCTCCTAGCAGTGTGGGTATGCAACTGCATTCCTACAGACACATATCTAGCTCATGTGCTCAATATTTTATTCGGCCTAACACACCAAGTGCTGAACTCAGACACTGGAACACAGGACAGTACAGCCCAGCCACAATATACTCTGCACTCAAGATTACCATTTACAAAAGAAGCTAAGCCCAAAAGATCCCCTGTGTGCTGCTCCCATTGGTAACTCTGGTATATTTCAGACAAAAGACACAGAAGCCACAACTACTCTCAGTCACAAGCCCAATAGTGATGGTGGTGCATCACTTTTGCAGTAACTTAACAGATAAAGCAGCTTTTTCTCTATGGACCATATGAAACAAGCAGCAAATGTTTCACTTATATCAAAAGATGACCCTGAATAGAAATTAATTCCAAAGAGGCAGACCCTCCCTCCAAACTAAATTGGCTCAGATCCCTGCACTGACTGTTATCAAGAACAAGATGTGGGCTGTGCCTTTACCTTGTTGAAAGCTAGGAGACCAATAACACTGAGTGTAATTTTTCCACTGGGTGTTTCCCTTGCTCTTGAAGAACATTAGCAGAGAGAACAGAAATTCACGGACAATGAGACACCAATATTGTCATGAAATTGAAAGAGATCTCCAGCTGTGTAGTTCTCATGCAACTAAGGACATGAATGAGGTTGTAACTGAGATTCCTGACAGGCACTCTAAAACATCATGGTCCAAAACTGGACAGGCAGCAAGTCCATCCTATGGTGCAAAAAACAATCTGGCCTTCTCTAGATGTATGAAAAAAAAGCAAAAAAAAATTAATACAGAGCAATAAATCTCATTGCTACAATGTGAAATCACCGAGGTAACCCACACTGTTTATTCTGATCTCCCAAGCACAGGAGCTTTCTCAAAACCAAATTGAGAAACAGGCCTCCAAGGTGCTTTTGCTCATGGCNAAAAAAAAAAAAAATTAATACAGAGCAATAAATCTCATTGCTACAATGTGAAATCACCGAGGTAACCCACACTGTTTATTCTGATCTCCCAAGCACAGGAGCTTTCTCAAAACCAAATTGAGAAACAGGCCTCCAAGGTGCTTTTGCTCATGGCAGAAATTTGGAACTAGACAATCTTTAAGATCCCTTCCAACCCAAATCATTTCACAACTCATGCAAAGCATGTTCCAAGATGCTAGTTAAAATATTCAAACTAACTCAGTATCTGATGTATGTGACATTTTATAATCTCTAAAATTATAATAAAATTTAACAGAGGAAATAAGTGTTGTTTTAAATACAACTGTAAATATTATGTTAATGTATTTGGGTTATTTGATTTTAAGAGCTTTTAACCTTGCAATTTCTACCACTTTTATTTGTGGATGCTTTTTTGGGGGGTTGGTTAGGGGTATTTTTTTGGCAGGGGTTTAGGGGAGAGGATAATATGGATCAAATATTTTCCATCATGATTCTTCTCTTCATATACTTAGCATATATATTCCTATATATTTTCAAGGAGTACTCATGACTTTTACAGTTACTTAGAAAACAAAATACTTTAAATCAAATTTAAATAAACTGTAAAAATTTCATAGGTCAGGTTTTTCTGACCTAAAAAAAACCACAAACGGTTAAAAGATTCTCATAGAACACAAAGGCTTCAGCAAAACCTGCAAATTACAAGAATTAAGTTATCACAACAAATCCTTATTGACAGGTTAGTGATCCTGCAAGCAATGCACTACTGCCTAACAGTATTTAAGAATAAGCTTCCAGAAAATCAATTTGTTTGTGGGTGCCACCTCTAACATACAAAAGTCATAGCGCCTTTAATAGATATGTCCACAGCAAATTTTATTACTTTTCCCCATTTACAAATTCAAATTCATGTGGGGCTAACACTTTTGTTTGTAAAGAATGAGATATGCACAATTACAGCTCCTTCTAATGGCACTGTAACAGTGGTGTTTGGTGAAAAGTTACTTAGTAATTACTCTGTAAGCACCAGAAATATCCATTTTTTCTGTGCAGCAGATGACTGTAAAACACACTGATGCAACTTGAAGAATTCTGTGCCATGTCTGATGTTGCAGTGGTGGGGTAGCAGGAGAGTGAAGAAGGCTTATGCATCAAATGGGAGAAACCAACTTTTCACTAGAACATTCTTCCCCTCATTTCCTAGCAGGAGTTTACTCATCAGTAGCTTCTAAGAACAATTCATAACCACAGTTTGTTTGCCCACGTACATTTAAGTGCCACAGTGGAAAAACTCAGACATTTCATTTTGGAATGCCTCAAACATTTCCTGAAGTCCCAAAGAGCTGCCATGATGTAGAGTACACAGCTGAAGCAGATGTAAGTACCATGAAAAATATGGTATTTTACGAATATTTGAAAGAGAACTGTTGCAATCCTTTCTGTCAAAAATTGTGGATAGAATGTTCTTAAAAAGTTCTTGGGGTTTTTTTAAACATGTGTTTCTAACCATTTATTGTGCTAAAGCAAGGGAAATACCTAACTTCTAAGCATCCTCCCAACAGGCCAAAATACTCTATTTCTAATGACAATTGCAAGACCTTCACTGAGGAATTTCTAATGTATTTTTCCAATCAATTATTTATACATTAAGATTGATGTCCCAAATGGAGCAGGTGCTAAAAACATAGAACTTTGTTAACCTCAGTAGAGGATTTGTATATTTAAAGCTGGGCATATATTCTCAGTATCTTTCTGAGTTAGGCCATTAAGGCAGAAAACACAATCCAGAAACATTTCTTATTACAATTTAAGCCTTCTAGACTAAAATAACATAAACATTCCTTATACTTGACTTCTCTGAGCTAGAAATTCATATTGTAAACTGAATACAACCCCATAAGCCTCGCCCCAGATAGCCATACTGTGAGAATTCAGGCATTTCTGACAGCAGCTATTTGATAATTACCCATCACATTAGCATGAACCATGAGAGACAGGGCCCATAATATATTGCAGCAGTTCCAATATGAATTACCTTACAGCCCCTGGGGAGAGAAGCTCACAGGTAATGCCATTGACTGCAATATCTCACACCACCACATCCTATAAACAGTGCATGCTTATTTTAAATTCAGTTCTGATCTGTAAAAAAATCAGCTAATTTCATAAGGTGCATGCACAGAAGCAGACAACACAAATTCAGGTTTACAAACTGGCCCTAAATCAGTTACAGAAACAATTTCTTAGAAATAGTTAGACCAAAAATATAGTAGACAATTGTTAATCAAAATTTGATACCTTCACATTTTAGAATCCCAGACCAGAACATTAAGCATGAAAACTATAGGTGGAAAACAGATTTAATGCCAAGGTAAATTTTATGGCAGCTTTTAGATCTAAGAGAATGTGTCACGTACTGTGTCAGCCTGCAAATTGACACAGTTATTAAACATTCAGTAACAGTACTTGCCACACGTGAATGAAGAAATTGTATTCTTGCATTGTAAATGCTGCCTGACATTTGAGGAGAGACTCTTCTGTAACCATACTGTAACCTAACAAAATCACCTTCATCTGATTAGATTGCTGATAGATGATTGCAGGAACATGTTGCATGCTTGAATGGAAATCCAAGGCTTCAATCATCAGCAATGAATTTGCAACAGCTGCAGACAGGAACATACTGTTTAAATGTCATGTGCAGTGAGCAACAAAAGATAGTCAAAGTGTTACTGAAAGCCACTGAATTACAAAAAAACTATCCCTGAACATGTTAGACACACTGACAGAGTACATGCAAAAATATGTATCATACAAGCTTCGTTTGAAAGCAAATGTGGGTCTGATTTGTGAAAAAAGTGACAGAGCAAATATGATGTTAGGGTTTGGCTCTGACTCTACTGGGGCTTGAGTTTCTTTTTCTAGTTTTCATATAATTCTGTTTTGTCCATAGTTTTCAATTACTGCTTTCCAACTTGTTCAGGTCCCCAAACACCCCTGTTTCCTACAACTTGAATAGGCAAAATACATGAATGGTATAATGGCTTCCAAATAATCTGTGAAAATGACTTGGTCAACATCCAACAAAAAGAGTAACTGTAACACTGCCCTAGTAAGGCTCAAGACCATATAATGGCAACAACAAATGCCAGTGTGAGTCTCTCACACCTCCTCACAGCAGCAGAATACAACACAGTGAATTTGGATTCCACTTGCCTCTTGTGATCATGCTAAGTGTAGCTAAGACTTGGGATGGATGGATGGATGTAAATTGAAAAAAAATTACATGGATTATCAAAAATATATTGGTCATATTAATCCTTTCTATCTCAATCTGATGATAACCATCTTCCATAAGAGAACTGCTGGTTACACACAATTCACCACATGAAATCATAGAGCAGTCCATTCAACCTACAATCTTGTCTTTAGTAGGAAGTAACAGTAGATGCCTAGAATGCATGCTAAAAGCAATAAAAACTCGACAATAGTATTTGCCAAAAACCTACTCCTAATCTCCAACAAATTGCTGTTCTTCACAAACAAGAAGCCTTTTCACATTTAATAGTTATCAATGGATTTTTCTTCTACTAGTTTGTCACTTTTTGAACACATTGTAGCTTTCAAAATATATCATGGTAAAGAGTGCTGAAGTTCAAATATGTAATTGACAAAGAAGAAATCTCCATGTGTTTGGTTTGAACATCACAATAACAGGAAAAAGACACTACAGCAGGCTGAAATAGGATGTTATAATCATACTTGTACAAATATTAAGTTTTTATGACAGCCAACACAGCATGAGTACAGAATAAGTTCCTTGCTGCAGTGCATCATCAGCATGTTTTTCAGACATTTCTAGAAATAAAATACCTTTAAAACATTACAGGTGAATTTACATTCAGTTTTTGGTTTACAAATACAAAATCTGCCTTTCAACAGATAAATGAATTATTACAAGAGTTGTGAATGATCCAGGACTTGGTCAGATGAACACAAGCATGATGCTCTGCTCACTTTCTATAATATCGGACCCTTGATACTGACAGTTTCAAGGAGGATATAGAAATGATCATTTATAAAAATTAACTTCTTTTTCAGTGAAACCAGGGCCATCAAAAATTTGAAGAAAAGCTGTTGGCTTGCTAGTATACAGCTATCAGTCTTTCCAAAGGTCTCAGTGATTCCTACTGCAAGGATAAATTTTCAACTCACCTGAAACTGCCTCTCATCAAATGATGAAGCCTCTACACTATCTGAAGAATTTTTCAAGAGCTCTATCATTGATGAAAATACAAAGTTCTGTTGAAGACAATTGCTTATTTTTAAAAGGCAGTTGTGAAGAGCAATGAGAACCTAGCAGCTGAGCACAGTCACATAAATTGCTCATTTAAGACAGAATAAAACACTGAAAGCATGCTTAATGCTCATGTTTTCAAGATAAGTTTTTCTGGAACTGAACTACAGATGCAAAAATAAAACAAGGAACAAAGATGGTGGTGGTGGTGTTTTTTTTTCCTCTATTTACATTGTTAATTACTGAAGAACATCCAAAAGAGCAGAGGATTTGTTTGGAAAAAACCCACTATAATCGTCAACATTTTTTGTTTGATCTTTTACAAAATGATGGCATTTCCATACATGCAAATAAAAATGGTAGTATCAATACAGAAAGATGAGCTAAATTTCCTGAGACCATTCAGCACAGAACAAAAATAACTGAGCTTCTTTGGGTTTGACAGAATGTATATGAAAATTTCACCTCAGAAAAAGTATTAGAAATTTTTAGTTATTGGTGAGATGAGATTAAAAAACAGGTCCAAAGAGCTGGCTCATCTCAGTTTCAAGACTTTTATGGTGGAAAAAAAAATAAAAAAAACATTAATATGTATAATCAACTGATCTAAATCATACTTGTTATGTGTGCTAATAATGGGTTTTGATACAGACACAGTCTGTGGCTCATAAAAAACCAGCGAATATACTGTAAAAATATTGTGTTTACACTGAAGAGGAGTGAATAAGAATTCAATTTTTTTTTTAAAAAAGAGGACAGATCTTAATTATAAAAGCATTAACTTCTACTTCCAAGATAAGCAATTTAGCTTTTTGTTCCTGTATAGAATTAATTCTATTTTATAATTCAGTTTTTCACCTATCATTGATTTTTCTGAACTGAGAAGTAGAATAACAAAATTTCTTTATAAAGGAAAAATTGATCTACTCCAGAATGAGGTTACTTTGAGAACACCCGTAAAAAATGATCTAGTTATGATTTCCTATAGAAGAATATGAAAAGAAATGGAGAGGTGACGTAATTTGGAACAGCAATGAAAAGAACCTCAAAACATATTAAAAATGTTTAAATATCATTGTAAGTCAACTTCTGTGTGTCTTTCTTCATAATCAAGCATTTAAAGTAAATATTTTAAATCTCTAATTGCTATTAAGTATATCAATTTAAAGGCCGAACTGAAATCGGCAAAATACCATCACAGCACTTTCACAGGTTATTCCAAAGTCCCAAGGTGTTGATTTCAGTACTGTTCACCTCTTCTTTTCTCCTCAGAAAATGCACCAATGGCTAAAACCCACCCACATTTAGAGAAGGTTTAAAACACAGAGCTTAACAGGAACACAGTCACATCATGTCATCATTTAGGGCAACTTTACATGAGGTAATCTAGGCAATTATCAGTATGGAAACCTGACACCAGCCCTACATACAATGCATAGCTAATATGGTGCTTGATTAATAAAAGAGGGATCTGTAATTAATGTCAATCAATGAGGATTTATGGTAACCTGACTCTATCAAACTAACCTGACACTTTTATGAGATTACAAATTTAGTGGAACATGATAATAGCGATGTGGGAATTTACGCAGATTTATGTGTAACTTTTGATATGGCACTGACATTTTGATTAAGAAACTAGAATACTATGAGGTCAATGTCAGAGACATTTAGCTGATATGTTTCAAAATATTATTTCCCACAGTGAAGCATCCAATGTCTGTTTTTCAAGGTGTCTTACAGTGATCATCCCCTTGCCCTATGCTAGTGAGAAGGACTTGGGGGATGAGAAGATAACTGGGCAGTGTGTGCTCACAGCCCAGAAAGCCACCTCTGTCCTGGATCTGCATCCAAAGCAGCATGGCCAGTAGGTCAAAGGAAAGGATTCTCCCCCTCTACTCTGCCCTCACGATACCCTACTTGGAGCACTGCATCCAATTCTGGGGATCCCAAAACAGGAAGGACCTGGACCATTTGGAGCAGATCCAGTGCAGAGTCAATAGCATAATCAGTGCCTGGATTACCTCTCCTGCAAAGACAAGCTAAGAAATTTGGGGTTATTCAGCCTGGAGAAGAGAAGGCTCTGGGGTGACATTAGAGTAGCATTCCAGATCCTGAAGGGGGCCTACAAGGAGGCTGAAAATGGACTTTTCACAAAGGAATGCAGTGACAGAACACAAACTAAGAGAGAGGAGGTTTAGATTATATATTAAGAAAAAAAATCTCCTCACTGTGGGGGTGGTGAGGCACTGGCACAGGTTGCCCAGAGAATCTCTGGTTTCCCCATCACTGGAAGTGTTCAAGACCAGGCTGGATGGGGATTTGAGCAAACTGGTCCAGTGGAAGATGTCCCTGCTCAATGTCAGGGGGTTGGAATGAGATGGACAGTGCCTCCCAACTGAGGCCATACAAGTATACTATGAAGACTGCCATAATGGCCGAGGGAACTGAGATTGTTCAGCCTGAAGAAAAAGCTGAGAGCAACAGTGTTCTCTCTATAATTCCCTAAAAGGATGTTGAAGCTGGGAGTGGGTCAGCCTCTTCTCCCAGGCAACCAGTGACAGGACAAGAAGTCACAGCCTCAAGCTATGCCAGGGGCAGTTCAAGTCAGACACCAGGAAGAATTTCTTCATGGAAGGGGTTGTTAAGCTTGGAACAGACTGTTGTGGCACTAAGTGCTATGGCCTTGTTGACAAGGCAGTGACTGGTCAAAGGTTAGACTTAATGATCTTGAAAGTCTTTTCCAATTTAAATCATTCTGTGATAAGAATCCTCGTATCAATTTAATATTTCTGAAGTAAGATTATCTGGTATTTTAATTAGCACTCCCACTTCATCATACTGTGATTTTTTCAATAGCATATATTATTTGGACCACTCTCTGATACATAAGGCAAACATGGATGACACTGAAATAAATTAAAAAGGCAAAGTCAAGAGGCTACTTGGTATCAAGAAATATCCCAGAATTTTAAAAAATTACTCATATTATGATGTTGAATATATTATAGTGGCTCCAGGGACAGCAAGATATAGTACCTTTAACAATAATCATTGTACACAAAGAACAATGAATAAATAATACAGCAATGTACCAGAGCTTTCATATAATGAGATGATAGTCCTTTACTTTATTCATATTTTGATAACTTCATTAAATTTACTAGTTTGCTCATGATATTTTACTTGCTACAGGATTTATTTCTGTTCTCAACTGGAACTGAGGTCTAAGCTAATCAAAGCAAAATGAGATGAAAAATGAAACATATTTCATCTGAACAGTGATGTTTGAAAAGAATAGCTTTGCACACTTGAGAGAAAAAATCATTTGGTCAGCTGCATATTTAAAGTATACAAGCTGAACACTGTTTCCTTGATTTCTTAATCCAAACTATTTCAGATGAGCACAGGTTCCCTGTGGAACAGAATATGAAAAGAACACATAATATTGCTGTCCTCAGTGCCAAACCTAATAACAATAAACAAGGAGGGAAGGAAAAATATGAGAAATGTTCAAAAATTTCAATATAACAAAAAAAAAAAATTACAAGATTCAAAATCATAGGAGGAATGGGAATAATAATAAGAAAAATTACATAATTTAAAAAAATATATATATGCTTCCTATGGCAAACTCTTTGCTCTCAAACATATCCTACAACAGTGAGACCACTGTATAGTGGAATTGGACTACTTAAAATCACATGTAATGGCCAATAATAAACATTTTTTTAAAAAGGGGCTAAACTTGGAATATAAATCTTTGCTTTGGGCAAGGGTGATTTCTATATAGCTTGATAATGGTGTTCTGATATTGAAGAAAATCCAGTACTTAGAGGTGCTTCCAGTTCACAGAAGTCCAGTTCCTTCTTTTAGAAATGGTTTCCTGAAGCATAGCATGTTTCAGGAGCAGAGATAAAAATGCTATTCAGTATTGATGACAGTTGATGTAGTCTTCATCAGAAACAAAGAACTCAAGGTAACAGTAGTGATATATATCAAACTGGAAAAGAAGTACATTTATATTTCTGTTAGTGATTTCACTTTTCCTTATTCCCAATAGCTTAAGCCATACCTGACTCTTTAACCCTTTCATCATTTCTGAGATTTTCAAGACTACAGCAACTCCTTTTGCATATCAAATGAGGATCCCAAGAACACATACAGAACATTAATACTTTTTCCACAGGTTTCTAAAGTTCAAAAACATTTGCCCTACATTTTGCCCTGGAGACATGGAAATATCTTTTAGAAGTTGATGCATGTTCACTGGAATGAGGAACTAACGTGGAGATGACTCCTATGAAATCACTTCAGTATTTTATAGTGGTATTACAGATCTGTCTCACTATGAAAAGACATATTATTTCTGTGGCTTTTGATGACTTTTAAAGAGTTTGAGCCTACATGAGAAAGCAAATGTAACAGCATTTTTATATATAGAAGTAGAAAAAGTCCTTAATCAGAAATTCACGCCAATGGATGATAAACAGAAAATGTTCTGTATGTTTTTACAGAACTTTAAAAGTCTAACAAGAACACTCCTTCAGTAATATTTCATTTGAATAAGGAAAGGCTAAATAAAGAGTTTAGCATTACATATGTTCTGGTTCATGGATCCACAAAAATTATATCAGAAATACCCTTGGTTTTAGTGGTGGGCTTAGCAGTGCTAGCTTAATAGTTGGACTTGATTATCTTAAAGGTTTTTTCCAACCTAAATGATTCTATGGTTCTAAGCACTAACCAAATTATGCTCATATAAGAAGAGCATCTGGAAATTCATAGAACCACACTTGTTTCCAAGCACACTTGCACAGCTACATGCAGTGTTTCTGGCTGAAAGTGTTTTGAGACAGACACAAAAGTATAAGGTCCTCTTTCTTTTAGTGAATGATCCTAAATTTGTGAAAAAGCTTGAAAGATTGATTTAAATCCACATTTAAAACAGTTAAAGTTAACTCTTCCATTTTCAAAGTAATATAATTAAAGCTTGTTATAAAAGTGACTTTCCTACAATTGCAGCAACATAAATGTTCACAGCAGCTTCAATTTTTTGAAGCTGTAGAAGTTTAGAGTGATTCTGATAGACTGTATTCAATGTGAAAAATCCTCACACTGACCTCTGCTTGGGAGCACATTGGAACATATATCAAATCACAGTGCACTTAACATTAAGATAATCATTATATCTTCTACAAATAATTTATAAATTTTATTTAACTGAACTGAAATTTGATTTCCATTGTTTTCTCGTATTGTCAATTATTCTATTTACATTTTTGCAACCAAAAGAATTAAAGTCTACCATTCTGTTAATACACGAATTTCATAACAAAATGTATACAAACTGGTATTTTGGGGGAAAACACATTACCTTGTGTTGTTGTGAGTTGCAAATTGGTGCTTACAAAAACTGAAAACTGACAGAAAATCAAATTTTAAATGAAATGTGTCTTGGGGAAGAAGCAATGAAGGATTTTTCTTAAATAGCCATATTTGCAGTTTGTTGATAACTTAAAACCAACAGCCTTAAAGCTTATTCATTGCCCATCACTGTGAAGACGACCATACAGTGTGGAGCTATTTAAGAAACAAAACATAACTCCACAAGCTTTGTTATAACAATGCAAAAATGAATACTTAATGATAAAATTTGACTAAAACTTCCAAAGATGACAACAGGCAAGAAAACCTAGCGGTTTCAATCCATGATTTAGTTAAGGTCATTTTTATTCTGTTCCAAACAGACTGTTTTACCAGAGCACAAAAGAATGGCAAATCCTTGGGAACACATCTGTAGGATCTCTATTATTTCCCACTTGGAGCAAGATACGAAACAAAAGACTTAGTGATTTAAGCCTTTAAACTGGAAGATTTCCCAGAAAGTAAAGATGTATTTTCACAGTGATTGAGGATAAAGAAAAACAAACCATCCCAAAACACAAGAAAGATGTCTTTCAGCATCCAGAGGATCTCAACAAGCCATCAATTCAAATATCTGAGGCAGGATTANCAGGGAATTTACTCACAAGTCATAGTTAAAAAAAAAAAAAAAAAAAAAAAAAAAAAAAAAAAAAAAAAAAAAAAAAAAAAAAAAAAAGTTAAATACACTTAAGTGCTTACATTTCCTGACTAGATTGATATTGCTGGAAATTGCAGTTGAAAAAAAATCATAAAAATTAGCAGTGCTCTTGCATCTCAGTCTGGCTCAGTTCTAACAATACTGGATAGAGTGTTTTGTAGCTGATAAAGGGAAAACGTGACAGTTTGGAAATAAAGGAACAGCACATTTCTGCAGTAACAGCCTCATACCTGTAGTTCAGGTTGTCTCAAGCTGCATTAGCAATACGCCTGTCAAATGTAGGGTGTCTTCTGAAATTTATTCAGTAATGCTTTACTGAAAGACAACACTGATCTTTGGCTCAGCTAAGTATGCAACTTGCCAGAGGAACTGACAGAAACTGGAGTCATGGGGCTTTGTTGACTGGGTATTGGTTGTTTGCCACAGCATCAGATTTTAGTTTTATGGTCAGTGATTTTTTTTTTTCTTCTCTCTCCAAAAAGATGCCATTTTGTTTCACTTTCTGGTTTTAAAAGTAAGAATTGTTTCAATGAAGGAATAGGTTGCAGTTCAGGATGCAGGAGTGCCAAAAGTGTCATTATTTCAGTACCTTTTTCACAAATAGACTGGATAACAAAAACTATAAGCTGGCAGCTGCAAGTCAGTCAGATATATTCTGCTGGTAGGTGACAAAACTTTGAATTGTACAGCCCAGAGAATAGCATTTGAATGTCTAACACCTCCCACTTTCAAGGCCGTGGTGTTTGTGGGTCCCTTCCAGCCCAGGACATTCTGTGATTCCTGAGTGACTCAGTCACTGCTACAAGGTGCACAACAAGAAGCAGAAGCCCAAAGGATGCAAGACCTCAGTTTCTGAGGGCTGTGCATGGATTCAGCCATAAATACCATGCTACTAACCTAACCATCTAGTATCTAAAGTTAAGTAAAAATGTTTCCTGGAACCATCTGTGGCCAAGCAAGCGATACCTGTGGAAATGTATGGACACACCACTTCATGACTGTCTTGCTAGGGAACACAAAGAGAAGGTTACACCAAAGCAGGTGAGCAACTCTGGAAAAAGGAATTTCTGTAGCTCCAATCGGCAAATCATTGATGAATAGAACTTTTTCATACATAGGAAATTAGATTTTACCTGTAAAATCTGTCCCAGAGGAACATTCAAACTAAGCTTTTTCCTGAGAAGGAATTACCTCTAAGACTTTAGTATTAAATGCTATAAATACCTAATATGTGTGAATATGTTTTTAAAAATCTCTATTAAGAATATGAGAAACCTATGCTCCTTCTTACTCAGTATTTTCATTGTTGTCACTCCAAGGAACAAAGGAAGCAACAGCAACAAGATGTGGGAGAAAAACTGCAAAGTGATCAGCATGAAGAACCTACTCCTGTGGAAAAGGCCAGTATGCAAGTTCTGATATGCAATATGACATGGAAATTTGAAGCTTTCAAGGCAAAGATATACATAATTATAAAACCAGCACTGACAGAAGCAGTTGAGTATTACATCCCACATTTAACCTGTGCATACTTGAAAATCTAAGAGTTCTACTTCAGAGCAAAAGATGAAATAAAATTACGTCCTCCTTGATTCCAAATAGCATCTGACCAAAGTTCCTTCTTTTTTGCAAGACATCAGAGGTTTATTACCTGATGCTGAGCAGCTCTTTTGAAGTGTACCATACCTGTCTCTTCACATTCATTACTGAAATTCTAACATGGCTAGAATTGTTACAAAGAATTATTCTTACAAGTGGCACAGTACTTGGAGAAACGTGACAAAAGCTTACCGCTACATTTCCAGTGCACCCTCGGGACTGGCAAACACCTTCTATTCTGTTGGGAATTAGCACATCATCCCAGCAAGATGGGCCCTTCAAAATAAAACCAAAGTATACAAAGATTATAATTTACTCCATAAATAAACATATAAAACTTGGTTTTGGTGCTGCTTTTCCTACTGTTGCTTCTTTTAGATTTTAGCTAGACAGTTCTCTCATGATTATACTGAGAGGTTATTCAGGTTGTAGAACAATATTCACCACTAAAGCCCAGTCACACACAGGACATGTGGTCCCTCCACCCCAAGGTCAGTGTTGAGGATAGGCATCAATAATAAATTACGTTTTCTCAGCTAAAAACAGGGACTGAGTTAATCATAATTAAAAAGCTACAAAGACTAGTCTGGTTCCACACTGTTTACGAATGGGCTTGCAGTTGAGCTAGGGGGAAAAAGGGCAAAAAGGTAACAGCTGGAAGAAGAATATACAATTAGAAAAACTGTAAATAGATTTCTTGGCTCCAGATAAGGTCTTTACTTAACTGTAATACACCATAATAAAAATGTTAAGTTGGAATTGTGATTAGACTTCTGGATTTTTACATTAACTTCAATATTTATCAGTCACTATTAAAGAAACCTAAAAATCCCCTAACCCCCCACAAAAAAACCAACAGAAAAAACTGACAGAAAATCCTTATCAAACTTTACAATTACTTTTTGAATATACACAGTTCACTTATGAGTATATTACAAAACAGAAAAAAATATAAAGATTTCAAATCATCAATATTTCACAACTGCAAATAGTGTGATTAGCAGGATGAGCTATCAAAGTAGAAAATTTATATATGTAGCATATATAGGAACATTCATAAAAATATTTTGCATCACAAAAAATTACTTGACACTTGTATGCTTTCTTTTTATATTAATTTAATTTACAGACAATAAAATTAATCTGACCAATAGATATGAAGCTTACAGGTATCCATCCACATACATAGTAGAAATAAACAACTAAGTTATCAAAAAGGAAAACATTTGGTACTTTGTATACTCAATGTTTAGGATAGAATCAGTGCCAGGAAATAGCAGAAAGTCTTTATGCAGAAGAGAAATTATGGCAGTCAAAAGCACATTAGTGAAATTAGTACCTACTTAAAACACAGCTGAATTACAAAGTAATCCAGTGTCACATGTAGATCCATCTCTTTTTAACTCTGTATGAGGCACTTCTTCAGCATTGTGTGAGCATAGTTGAAATGATTTTAGGATTCTTTTAGTAGTGTGAACTTGGTTATGAAATGTTGCTCTAGCCTATCAGCAAAGTTGAGTGAAACAACTTGGTCTTCACTGAGCTCCACTCTCTAGTGTCATCCAGCTGAAGTGCTGGCATTTGAGATAGGTAAAAAAAAAAGAGCTTTAACACATGTAAGTTGAATTTCAGGCAGACACAAGGGTGACGAATCATAGTTTTGAGTCCATGGGTGAACACAGTGGAACTAGTATAAGATAATAGTACTTGATATGGGGAAGGAGGGGAGAACACCTTGAATTAATGATTTAAAACATTTGAAAAGTAAAGTTTGCCATCAATTATTCCAGTGAATTTTGACCTGTCATGAAGTTTTAGCATTCCAGCAATTTTGCAGGAAGAACAGTAAAGCTGCCTTGAGATGATGTACAAAGAACTACCTCACTTTAATTGCTTTCAACTCAGTAGTCCAAAATTTTGTTTGATGCCCCCCATTTATTTATTTTCCCCCATATCACCAAAGGTTGTACAGATCTCTAGCATTCTTTCCACAGCAGTTTACTTTTCAGGAAGGAAGACAATCTACCTTCCCATTTCTAATATAGAGGCTCTTCCCTATCTTTTACTTTTTATCTCTTAGTAGCTCTTCCAACTCTATCATTTTGGAATGTGAAGAACATCATACATTACACATGACTTATATGATAGATCAGTGAATAGAAAGATGATGTCCATGAATTTGTTCAAGTCCTCCTAAATACCTTTTAAAATGTAATTTACTTTGCTGATGGCTCGTAAGCACCATGGTAGCGTTTTGATGGAGTTATCTATCAGAGCTCCTAGATCTCATTTCTACATCTAACTTCCATCTCAAAATCCATCTCACATATATATAAAATCTGGAGGGTTTTTTCCCAGTGCATGTCACTTAGTAGAGACATATGTTGAATTCCCCCTGCCATTTCAACAGCAGTTGAAATGTGCATCCTAAGGTCCACAGAGAGTCTTCTGGTAGCTGCTTTCTAGGTTCTCCCACACTGAACCCATCTATTTGTTTCCAAGGATGAACCATTACACTCTCCAAATCTATGGCAATCACCCAATGGACCTGTACATTTTCTGCCCCGTTACAGTTTAAATGAACTCAGCAATAGTTTTTTCTGCTGTTTGCAGTTAAGAAACTTCAGGGTTTCTGCCTGCCTAGTTGCACTTTTATACTTAAGGTGTTGGAATTAGGGTGTGAGTGTTTTTTTGGTTTTTTTTTTTTTTTTTTTTTTTTTTTTTTTTTTTTTTTTTTTTTGTTTTTTTTTTTTTTTTTTTTTTTTTTTTTTTTTTTTTTTTTTTTTTTTTTTTTTTTTCTTTTCTTTCTAGTAGTTATCACTGTTAAAGACCAGATCTTCATTAGTAACAATATGAACCAGGTTCCCCTTGGGCCCTTCCTCTCTTGGATGTTCTTTGATCAACCTTTCCATAACATAACTTGCTAGCATCCAGAAGTTTACTCCTGGGATCATGATTTGACATGATGCTTACATAATTTTCCTTAAACTAATTTAAATATTCCATTATGACAGTTTTTCAAGCTTTTGATTTTCCCCAGCATGCTAGGTTTGCTAAAATTAGCTGGTCACACAGTTGTTAAAGGCAGTAATTTTTTCCCATTGTGAGGCCTGGAATTTTAATCCATAAAGATAACATCTAACTCACTGACTTGTTAAAGACTAACCAAGACTAATATGTTAATATTTGATTAACATACTCTCTTCCTTCATACACACGTTTATTAAAAACACTTCTTAAAAATTTATTTTTCCAAATTAGAGGAATTCAACAATTCAGTTTTTTGGGTTTTTTTTAAGCTTTGGATAATCCTTAGGGAATTGAAATAAGAAGCAAGTGTGCTTTATAAAACTTGGGACCTAAGAAGACATGGGGATAGGGGGAGAACAGTCATTTGACTAAAAAACTCCAGAAACATATTTACTCAAACCCCAAGAAAAGCCTTTTTTTTTTTTTTTCTGTTTTTTTAAACTGGTACTGGTTATGTACATGGGACAATGATTTTTCCTGCTTCTTCATCCTTATGTGATTAATAGGAGACTCTCAAAGTTAATGATGCTACACCAGCATATACAAAAAAATAGTCACACCGAGATACACACCAAGATAATTTAAAAGAGCATAGAAACTGTTCCCTAGGTACGTTATCAGGTCTAGTACGAATTTTTTTGATTTTCTAAGAAGAAAATATTTCAAACTAAACGTCTTAGAGGAATTAATGTTTTACTTGGTGAAAACTTCCCAAGTATTCCTTAGTTTGAAGGTTTGGGTATATAATCACAAAAAGGTAAAAAGGCATAAAAATTATCAAGCTAGAAAAAACCCACAAAACATCCACAGGATCATTTATAAAGTTGAGGTTCTAGAAAAATGCATTTTCAAAAGCACCCAAAAAGGGATGAATTGATGCAATGTTGACTACCATTAGAATTTAACCACTACGAGTGGCACTATAACAGGTCCAAATACACTTAGTATGAGAATATATTTTATTTATTAACAGCAACAATAATAGTAGGAATTTTTCAGCCACCTTTAACTTCTTATTTCCAAGGGAAAGCTAATGTGGTACATGGTTTGATAGGAACTTACAGAGCTCTCCCTCTCTGCAGTCAGAGAGGGAGTCATTTCCTCATGACATTTCTCAAGCACACAAGAGTACCTGGCACACAAAGCACCTCACTATTTGAAATAAAAAATTCATCTTCCACTAAAGGCCTGTTAGAGCATATACACAGGGAGCTAGGAGCACGGTCCTATGTTATCAGCAACTATCAACTCTTCACTCACACTGTAGGTAACAACTTCCTATTTTTTCCTTCATAAAAATCCCCACAATATTCATCACTTTTTTAACTCAGATGCATTTAACTCTTTTGGTAGCATTAACCAGATCCAGCTTTAAGTCAGTGGTTTCTATTTTTCTGTACTAGCAAAGTTAGATCAAGTTCTTGAGGCTTAAGAAGGCATCAATCCAGCAGGAATTAAAGACTGAGAGAATATAATGGGTTTCAGCCTGTCTGGCATTGATGAGTGGAGAGAAAAAATGTAATAAAACAATAAACCCCAATCAACCAGAGAGCCCCTATTCCACACCTCATTTTCCAAATTAGTAAAAGGAAAAGTCTCCTTTTCCACATCTGTTATTGGCATTCTTCATGGCCATATTTTATTAATAATTCTAACCCAACACACTTTCAAAGGATTTAGTGTGCTTGAAAATTTTAGTTTTCCACCTTCAAAACAAAAATAGAAGAAAAGACATTTGTCCTTGAAAAACACTGTGCATTCAAAATGTTAATGTTTCTGTAGCGGCAGTACTACTAAATGTCATTGCTATAATTGAGTCAAAACACAATTAGGAATTCTGGCAAGATAAACACTTTGAAATGTGATTTTTGTATCACTCTTCCTTGAGTCTAAGAAAAGCCTGTCAACCTGCAGGCCAGCCAATCACTTGTGTTGTTATAACACTGCAGGCTCAAGTGTTTGTAATTATTAGTTCGCATTAATCAAGAACATACTGTGAGAGGAACAAAGCCTTCTGATTGCGAGATTAAAGCAACTGCCCCTCTTGTACCCAGCCAAATGGCTCACAGAGAAAACTGTGCATTAAAATAAACACATCAGAGAAGACTCTTCCGGTGCATAAATGGGAAAATGACAGAATAAAGAAAGAAACAGAAAGAACACCACTGAACAGAAAAAGTCATATCAAATCTACTTGAGTATTTCCCAAATAACTAGATATGGAAATTTCTGTGCTTTGAGCAGATGGCAGTTGTTCCTTCCCTCTTTGAGGGGAAAGACAGGAAAAAAAGTTGGCAAATGTATACTAAGCTTGAAGTGAAACTCACATACAGCATATGAAGAACAGGGAGGACTGAGATGTTTTTTCAATGTATGAGGGAAATACTGGAAGTCTATTGACATTCCACTAGTTTATTGTACTGATGCCCAGTACAGAGGGCAGTATAGTACACTCTGCTCTCAGCATCTTTTTATCCTGTAGCCAAGATCCATTTTTGTATTGTAGAACCAAAACTACATTTTTATCAAGAATGTCTTTTTTTTTTTNTTTTTTTTTTTTAAATTTTTTTAATCCCCAAACCAGAAGTACCATCTAGAGATCTTGGATGAGAAATTATTCAAAATGGAGTTGCTGACAGAACTGTTGACCTGTGAAGTCAGGGAAAGATCAGAAGCAGAGGTCAGCAATAGAAACCAGTGATTCATCAAAGACTCTGAATCACTTAAAAGGCTGGAAACTATCCATGTGTTCAATGCTTTTTATTTCCCCCACTTGATATTCTCCTCTAGTGAACAATATGCAGCAGAATATCATTAAAACACATCTTTGTACCTGCTACTATCTACATGAGAGACATAAATCATTAAAATGTTGAGCAAATGACCCAACCAAGGAAAAACTATTAATGCAGAAGGATTTTTAAAGTTATGTAAGAAACAATTTCAGGTCTTGAGAGGATTTAAAAACCAGCATACGGGACACAGGAAATGTATTACATCTGATGTAAATCGTGCAAACATTCAGGCTCCTCTTCAGTTGTGGCTACTGACTTGTCAGTGTGAGAGTTTTTGAAGCGCTAAACATTGTACAGGGAACCTTCAGCATGATTTCAGCATCTTGAGACAGTAAGACAGAAAAACCCTCCCAAAATACAAGGCTTATTAATAAAAATTTATTTCCTTTTTGCTACTCTAGCGGCAGTATCCACACCAAGCTACCACAACTCATTGCTTCCAATGCCAGTACTGATGGACAACTCTCTGCCTCCTAGACACAGTAGGAACCAAGATGTATCCTAATGGTAAGCATGCATCTCTCCTATGAGAGAAGACTAAAAGAATTAATGTTTTTTCAGCCTGGAGAAGTGAAGACTTATGGGTGGATCTAAATACAGCTTTTCACCACCTTAAGGGAACTTACAGTAAAGATGGATGGGGATCTTTTATAAGAGCATATAGTAGTGACAGGACAAGGGGGAATGGCTTCAAGCTAAAAGACAGTAGGTTTAGATTCAGTACAAGGAAACAATTCTTTACTAGGAGGGTAGTGAGGCACTGGAACCCTATCCCTGGAAATATTCAAGGCCATGTTGGAAGGGGCACTGAGCAACCTAGTTTAGTGCAAAGTGTCCTAGCACACGGCAGAGGGGCAAATGATCTTTATGGCCCCTTCCAACCCAACCTATTCAATGACTTCTAATAAATACTTAAATATCATACACATGATATTTTCTTCCTAAGTAAAACTATGAACCACAGCATCCAATCTAGCACAAAATGCATTTCTCCAAATACTCAAAGCCCAGCCTAACAGCATCCCTCATGATAAAGAGAACATAAAAATAATTTATAAAAGAGATTACTATTGAATTAGCCAGGAAGTTCTTGCTAGCCTTTTACAGACGTTCACTTAAAACATTTGAAAATTTATTATGGTAGATAATCTATTGAAGGGAAAAAACTGTGAGATGGGCAACTTTTAGGACCAAAATCATCTGCTTAACCTCAAAGGCTAATATAAAGGAAGGGGAAATTAAAGTTTACCTACAACTTATGTGGATCTACAAAGACCATTTCCAGCAGGGAGAGATTAATTTTTGCTCCAAAGCTATGGATTTTTTTTTTTATATTTCTGGCAAGAGTGATACAAACTGACTAGCACATGGGGACACATTATTGCAGGTAAAGCTAACCAACTTAATGTGGACTGACTTTGACATAAAATCTCCCATACAGCAGGGAGCACGTTATAGAAAAGACTACTTAATGAGGCTTGGGGTTGGTTTTAAAGATGTTTGTGATGTAGAACTGGGAGAACTAGATTTAACTGCTCAGTCTAAACAGCAAATTAAAGAATCCATCAGAAGGAATGTTTTTGTTATTATTGACTTTGATTATTAGAACAAATCAATAAAACATATAGATAGCTTTATTTATATGAGAAACAGTACTGAAGAAAAGTCATGCTTTAAGTCTTTGTGGGGATTGAACCTACTGGATCAATTATAGTAGGATCTTAGAGACAGAATTTTCCTTTAAGAATGACCAGCTCAATTATTAAATTGACAGTTCTATGTCAATAGTTATAACTCTTCCAAAATTAAGTAGCAGACAATAAGCTGAACTGCTCACAGACTTGTAATTATGAACATTTCCTGCATGAGAGTTATTTCAAATGGAACATGAGAGAATAACATCTGTAATTGAAAATGTAGGGAACTATAGTAAAAATAACCACACTATTTAATTGATCATTGGTTTTTCTTTCTTAATACAGGTTTCTTTGGTTAAAAAAAAAAGAAAAATAAAAGACAACACATTAATGAGATGCTTTTAATAGGTGCTGGTCTTTCTTTTCTAATCTATAAATTCTTTCTATCTAGATGGCATGAATTACTTTTTCAAGGCTGAAAGAGGGAAAGAGAACTGGAGAAAATACCTGTAATTTTCTAAATATGCCATGCACTTACTGTGTCCATTGAAATTATAACATTAAAAAAATAAACTAAAATCTACAGTTACAAGTGTTAACACCACCAGATTTCACTGAGGTCAGTGTAACCAGGAACAGACTAAAGCCCTCTGGCTTCAGCTGCTGTTTGTGTCTCTGGTGACTTTTTAGAACTTCTTTGTTCACAGGGGAGAGGGCATATGACAGGGAGTTAATTGACAGGAGAAATCAAAATTTATAAGACCAATTCTTGTTCTCTCTCCAGCTGGGATGTTCTCATAGTTATTTGAGCCACAAGTGCTGACATACAAAAAATAGTATGTTCTGAAGACTTTTGGCTGGGATCAGAAAGCGCAAAGGCTGTTTTGTTTCTCTACCTAAAACACACCTCCTGTTCCCATACTTCCCCAAGTCACAGTTACAAGCTGTAAAAACTGACAGAACTTGGATTAAATTAACTGTGTACCTCAGCTTTTTCTGAAGTGGCAGCTGCCTGCAGCACACAGACTTTGTCTTGCAGGACCTTCTGGGCAGAGAAGAGCAGCCCAGCACCAGTGGGTGGTCCATGCAGGGTGAGAGAGGGATGCTGGTCTGATCAGGGCCCTTGGGGTTCTGACAGGCTTGGCACAATTTTGAAAGAGCATAAGATCAGCATAAGGATAGATTATCTGTAACCTACAAGTCAGAGAACTCCAGAGGAGCTGCAGAGGACTGTCAGCCATTCAGAGGTGAAGCACTTTCAGAATCAAGGAGCAAACCCTTTTGTATTACAGCTCTCCAAGTATGGGTGGTAGCCTTTACGTTCAGCAAACATATTTTAAATTCAGTATGAAACCATGCTGCTGATTCTGGAACTTGTAATGAACCAGGATTACACCAAACTTTCCATTTCTTAAGGCAAATCTCTCAGAACAGAGTAGGTAAGAAATGTTTTCTGTGTGAAGGTATTTTTTTTACCAGTTACTAATATAATCCCATGTATAATATGAAACAATTTCATCTAAATTTTTGAGCTACAGAAACATTTAAGCAACTCCATACACTTTAGGCAGAGAAGATTATGCCAGTCCTCCAATTTGGATACATTATAAGCTACATCTGTATGGGAAATATATGGACTGAATGAAATAGTACACAAAAATAAAAAAAAAACAAAGGTAAACCAATATAGAAGTTAAGGTCTGCAGTTATCATATTGCTAGTGATGCCAATTAGAAACCTTGCAATTCAAACTAATATGAGTTGATGTTAAACAAAGGCAATAAACCAAAGATGTAAAATAAATATCCAAGCCTCATGAATATTCCACAGTAATAATTTAATCCAGATGCAATAATTGTGTGTCAGATCATTAAATTTTAATTATTTTTGACTAGAATAAAAAGACTAAAAATCTTTTGGCAGAGAGACAAAGCTAGAGCATTTCCACTGTAGACAATACTTGGAGAAGCCCTTAGCCCATCGATTCACTTCTGTAAGGCACTGTTAGACACGTCCAGAGACAACGGCCTGGTCAACTACCTGGGCTATGGTAAATCCACATGGAGCGGATACTGCCCTTAGCTACACGTTCCTGCCATTCCCTTTGCTTCTCTGACCTGTCCTCTACTGATTCCTTATTTCTGCTCTTTATACTTTGTCCAAAGGGTCTCTCCCCCATTCCTGTGGAAAGAGACACACCCACCCCAAGGATACTACATACATCTTAAAAGAAAACCCCAACTAATCAACCACAAAGCCAAAAAAAGTCCCAAATGCCAAACAAACAAAAAAGCTCCCCAGAATCCATTTCACATTTTTTCTAGGAATAAATTTCTCATCTAATCACTACAGCTGAAGGGCCACTAGCAAGAGGCTTTCTTCATAAGGTGTTCAAACAATTTTTTCACTTAGTGTGGTTATATAAAACTGTAAAATCAAGATTACACACTACAGTATCTGAGGAAAATATATTGCTATATCATCCATTTTTGATTTTACACATAATCAGAAACCCTGAAAGACAAAAACATATCCATTTCAGCAAGAGTATTTCAATGTTCCAAAAGGAAAGGTTATAGGATATCAAAGACATTTTTTTCCTAAAAAAGGAAAACTAAATAATAATATTGTCTTTGATTTTTGTACTGAATTGTACAATTACTGTAAACTTTACATATGCACCAATATATTCACAAACAAAGATATCTTTCTTTTAGCTATTAAGAAATACAGGCAACCCTGTATTAAGCTCATTGTTCAGATCCATTTGAGAACCATTTAAGATTATGTTGCATGCTTGGTGTTTTTAGAGTTTGTTTGTTTGTTTTTTTCCCCTAAAAGATGATCCTGCTACCACACATAAAAGAAAAGATGATACTTTAAGCATTTTACATGAGAACATAGCTAGTGTTAAAGAATTAAGATTGTACCAGGCAGTTCAGGATCCTGCCTTTGCCATGAAGATACTGCATATACTGGGAGGTGTTGATCCAAAACCCTCACAGAATCATGGCATTCTTTAGGCTGCAAGGGACTTTTTAGGCCATCTACTCCAACCTTCCTGCAATAAACAGCAAAAACTTCAACTAGATCACGTTGCTCAGAGCCCCATCCAATCTGACCCTGAATGTTTCCAGAGATGGGGCATCCACCACCTACCTCTATGGCAGCTGGTTCCAGGGTCTCATCACCCACATTGTGGGAAACACCTCCCTTATTTCCAATTCAAATGTGCCCTCTCTTCCAGGTAAAACCATCACCCTTGCCCTGCCATAACAGGCCCTACTAGAAAGTCTGTCCACATATTTCTTATAAGCCCCCTGTAAGCACTGAAAGCCCACAACCCTGTCTCCCTGGGGCCTTCTCATCTTCAGGCTGAACAACCTCAACTCTCTCAGCCTGCCTTCCAAGAAGAGCTGCTCCATCCCTCGCACCATTTTTAGTGGCATAACATGTCTTACTAATACAGATATAGTCCTACAATCTAGTATCAAATTTGCCAACTTTTTCTTCTCCTAAAACTGCTTTAAAAAACAGCTCAGAGTTTTTTTCCATTTGATCTCTCTCTGTGCATGAATCTTGAATTATTTTGAAATATTCCTGACTTATTTTCTACATATTGGCACAACCAGAAAAGACATTAAGCCCATCTTTATTGTTTTCACAAAAATCACCGAAAAGGTGAACAACCTCGGGCTAAAGGGATATTTGAAATTAACTCTCCCCATTTTCTAACAGAAGCTCTTGAGGCCCCTGCATAACAGTGAAGGGTATCCCAACACTTGAATTTTGTAAGAACTTTGTCTAATTTGTGCATACAAGGTGATCTCTGTGGATGTCTTGCCAGATAAGCCTTTGAAGGCTTTTAAGCTGGAGAAATGCCTCATTTCTTTATACCTGCTCTGAATCATTTATATAATTCTAGGAGCTGATTTTCTTAAATAAGAGGAATTTGGGGCATAAGCACTGACTCTCCCTGTACTTCAGTGCTCTGAAGAGATACCCACAAGGTTTAAAGGGCAACACAGCAGGACATCACTGGGATAACTCCACCCCACATCCACCCTGTTCCATCTGTGCTTTTCTAGGTTTAGCTTTTGATTTCCTTCCACACAATAGAGGCAGAAACATTCTGCTATAAAATGATTAACTCTCTAGACACAGATGGTACATCAGAAGCCACTTCACAAGCATTAGAAAGTATAGAAATAAGTTACTCTAAAAGGTGACTGATCAGGATATTTTGAAATGCATAATTCAGGACAGATCAGCTAGAAGCTACATAAGACATCATTTAATTTCATAGTGAAGTTCAGACTTCCACTGAATTCTGAACAGCCTGAGTAGAAGATTTTAGTTTTGCAGACAGGTTATCTGTATTTCCTTTACAAAGTTTATGACTTGCATTCAAATTACTGAAACCATTTCAGGCTAAGGCCACCTGTAAAAACGAGTATGCAAATGATTTCAGAAAAGAGTAGGCCCTCAGACATAAAATCAGGGTACTTCTACACTGACAGCCATTTCAAACTTATTTGCATTTCCAGAGTCTTTAATATATTTTATTCTGAAGACAGGGTTCTTTTTATTGCAATCTCATTCAGTATCTCTTTTGTCACATGGAAAGAAAACAGATATATTATTTAGATGCTTGGCATTTTATAATAACATTTTAACTATCACTGTGATGTTTTCCTTGCTTATGGCTCAGTGTAAACCATGACAAAAAAATAAAATTGATTAACTGGAATTAATATTATGATTAATTCACAGTTCAGTGCCTATGGCAGTGGACTAATCAGTATTTTTTATTTATGTGTCATCATCAGACTTAGGTATAACAAATTCAGTTATGATAATGAAAAGGATCTAGAACTGGCACTTCAATCAGAACATAGATGTGGAGTACAATATATATCAGTAAACCAGGTAGAACTTCCTCAAATACAAACACACACACTAGCACAACTGTTCCTTGTAGCTTGGTTCTGCTAATCCAGGTCTCACACATTTCTTTGAGAGTCAGTCCCTGTATGAGGCACAAACTGCTCATCTTTATTTCAAGTTTTGGTCGGGTCTGAACAGACACTACATCTCCAGACCAGCTAATAGCCCAGAACTGCAACTCTGTAAACAAGATTTAAGGCAGTGCATTCTCTTCACAAAGATAAAGCATAGGTAAACCCATCACCTTATAGAGTGCATTCCGTACTCAAGAAATTTTACTGGATTATCTCCTTGTTGCAAAAATTGATACCAGATACTACAGAGCGAGTGAGCAACTCTGATGAAATATGAAAGGGTCAAATACATTGAATCTCTTTTGGATAAGAGAGAAATAAAGTAACTCATCATCTTTGTACAACTTTTCTTAGCTTCATCCCTCAAGTTAGGAGGTCTTTTACTTGTCTATACCTAGAAATAAAAAACAAAAACAAAA
>WEIU01023790.1:11127-29831 GCA_013389925.1 Aegithalos caudatus | reverse complement strand
AAAAAAAAAAAAAAAAAAAAAAAAAAAAAAAAAAAAAAACCAAACAAAAAAAACCAACAAAAAAACCAAAAAAAACCCCCCAAAAAAAACCAAAAAAACCCCACCCAAACAAACAAACAAACCTACCAAGAGGATGCCACACAGTTGGAGCCTGTTGGCGGGAGCTGAGGAGGGTGGAGATAAGGGGAGAAACAAATTATAAAAGGATCTAAAATCTCTTTTCATAGCTTCACTGATGAGGAATGATAGAGTCAAAAATCAGAAGAACAATAAATAAAAAATCTCTAATATACATGAGTAAGAGTGCTATTTTACATATCATTGTTATGCTAACCTCCTTTTAATTCATGCCAATATTCTTCCATCAAATCCATTTGAACAATTTCCTAATTATCAATAGAAGATCACAAGTTTTCTCTCTTACACAGTTTTTACAATTTTCCACAACAATGAATAAAAAATATTCTGAAGTTACTGTGCATTGAGACAATACATTTAGATATGAAATAGAAGAAAAAAAAAACCCAAAACAATTCACACCTTAAAATTTTAAGCAAAATAAAGAACACACACTCATCCTCTCCAGTCCCTGAGCCCTTTCCTGCTAAATTCTTTCAAGCTTCCTTAGGCAGAAAAATTCTTTTGAAAATAAGCTTTATTCTCTAGAGCATTGGTTTTCCCACCACATGGACTATAGTTGGACATTTATGCATGATAACTATTCACAAGCTTTTAATTACACTGGGCAAATATCCATGCGCTGCACTGGACAAATTCTCGTCAGGTATAGCTCCTTCAGGATAAAGGATCACAAAAGCAAAGAAGAAAATCCTGTTACAAACAGGAAAAAGATGACTGCAATTTTGTAGTAATCAAATAATTGTATTGGAGAAAGCGTTTGTAGTCCAATATCTAACAGGAATAGTTGGGATTTGAAAGAAGAGGTTTATGTTCAGAGTTCTCACTTGCCTACTGAATGGCTGTAGGAAAGAAACTTTTTTGGCCCACCATTTCCTAAATCCATAATATACTAATTTTCTTCATATTGCCTCAAAGGTATTGAGAAATCCTAATTTTTAAATTTAGCATAACTTATATTTTAGCATTAAACTAAAACAATCATTAATAAGAGCACTGATTTAGAAATAAAAGTTATTACAGCAATGAAACTTTGAAGTAGTCCTACTGGCTCTTGTTATAAAATTATATCTTCCAATGAAATTGGAAGAAGGATTTTTTTATCTACTCAGATCTTAAAAAAAAATTTCCTTAATCAGTATTGTCTGGTACTTTAATTTTTAATTTTATTTCTCTTCAGCAGACTTAGAGATTGTATTTCCTATTACACTGGGGGAAAATGCTTCTTTTTAAGCTCAGAAAAACAAACTTGTCTTTTAGAACCACAGTCTGCAATTAACTTCTTGTCTTTAACATAAGCATAGAATGAATCTATCAATTCATTCATTGTCACTTTTTTCTAATTACACTATATGATCACAGAAAATACACTGCATTAAAAAAAAATGCACGTGTTGGTAAGTGTCCATGCAGTCGTTATTTTAATGCATTTCCTTGGAAAGCCTTCTCAAGGTGGGAGGGGAAACAACAGCAGCAACAACAAAAGAGAAAAACACAACAAAATCTCCAGCCCTTAATTGCTATAATGGAAAACATAAAACATCTATAAATGAGCTATCTCCATTATCTCATATTGATATGAATATGTCAGCTATGCTGAGCCTTGTCTCATTTGTTATAAAAGCAATGACCTTTCAAACACTTTCCTAGCCTTCCTTTAAAAGAAATAACCATAAACATGTATGTGAGTGTCAGTGAAGTGGAAAATTAGCCTTTTGAAACAAGTAAACCATCCTCCCCACTGTATTAAGGAAACCGTAGGACTGAACAACAACAACAAGCATGCTGAGCCACGTAAGGCTGATTTCACTGTGCATGCTCCTAAAAAAAAGTCCTTGACATTGTGAATGTTTGCCTTGCATATAGGTCCCAGAGCCAAACCTCCATCTGGAATAGATCTGAACTACCATCCAGAGGCATTTCAGGATCTGAACCAAAAGGTTTACAGCATTACAATCCAGTTAATTCTATTGCTTCTAATTCCAGCTGGACTTAAAGTCTTATCTCTGCACTCCAGGCCTTCAGATACAGCCTATCACAGTAACACCAATTCCCAGAGAATTCAACTCCATGACCCAAGTGAGATTAAATCCCTCCAGATAGCCCAAGTAAATGGCTCATAACTCGTTTCTGTCACTTTCACTAATGCCTTTGTACCGTGAAAGAAACCAGCAAAGGTGTAAATATCTACAAATTATTAACTGCACTTTTTCTCTTGACTCCTATCAGCGATTCCAGTTGTCTGGTTCCTGCTGAGAAGATCACAGATATTTACTGCCTGAACTTTCTCTTTAAATGCTGCACTAATCAGCTACTGAATATTTGTACTCTATACCTGAGTGTTGCTATTTTTGATTAAACACACACAGAGAGATGGAAATATAAATAAATAAATAGAGAAACATCAAGAAGAAGAGGAGATATATTTTTGATGTAAGCTGGATTTAAACTCCCTCAAGTCAGGTAATCCCACAGCACATCTTGTGTTAAGTAGTTTCACCCAAAAAAACCCAGATGTAAGCTGAAAGGAAGCATCTCAAGACGTTACATATTTAGTTTCTATTTATCAGGACACATTTATTTTAATGAACTAATAACACAATTCCCAAATATTCCTTTAGGATAAATAAAAGAAAAGGATAATTATCTTCTTAAAATACTGTAGACTATTAAAGAGACATTCCTGTGCAAAGCAAAGCCTGAACAAAAACCTGCAGCAAAAACCTGGATGGTGGTACTCAGAAATAGCTGTTGTCAAACAAAGGTATCAGCTTAGTTTATTATTTTTTAATGTTTTTCTTTTGCTTGGTTTTTGTATTCCTGGAGAAGGACTTTGGAGGTGCACAAGAAGAAGGAAATAAGGACGGGGTAAGCAAACAGAATTGTTTTCCAAAGCAGCCTCCAGAATGAGAAAGATTCTATATGTTCCAATAGGAGATTTCTAATAACTTCAGTCGGAAAAAAAACCCAAAACCATTCAAGACTGGATTTTGTAATTGAAGGCATATGAAGTTCTATCTGTACAGAACACTGCAGAAAAATAGGCAAAACTAAAAAAGAAAAAAAAAAAATTACTTACCGGAAAAACTGCTTTTTTCTTTCCAGGATAAGAAAGGGACTCTAAAAAGCATTTGGACACAGTAGACACCCACTATCAAACTTCACTACCACATAACACTAAGAAAACTCTGCCCCAGTACCTCTTTCTGCAATTTCCCTTCAAGACTGAGGCAGAGCACAGGCCCAAGAGCACCAGGTAACAGGTGAGCAGGATTATCACTACAGTTGCATATCAGATGCAGCTGAGTTCCCAAATCAGAAGGATGACTGCCAGCTGGGAGCACTGGTCAGTGACAGGGCTGTTGGTGGACCTTTGCCCAGTGCTAAAGGTACAGGACAAAGGCTTGGCCCTGTGTGCTGGGACAGCACCTGGATTCACTTGCAGACTAGGCAGAAGAAGTCATCTAGGCTAATGCAGAGAAAAGCTGAGGCAATCAGGAGCTGGTGACAGCAGCTCTGGACTCTCTAAATACTAATGGCTAAACTTAGGTTCCATCCTTGCTGGTGGAGAACAGGGAACATGGACAATATACATATTGGTTAGTCACATCTGTATTCTTAATCAGATACTGGGGGTGCCAGCATTATTGCTGGAAAGACCCATACAAAAACTTTTCTGGTAGTAAGTCCAGACAACTCCATATCCTCAACTATCCTTAGGGTGTTCTCGCCTAAACTGTTAAAGCAGTTACATGAAAATTACTCAGAATTAAAAAACACAAAGTAAGCACTTGCTGTTTAAAACTTAAAGCAGCCAAGGAACTGAAACTCCATTTATGGTTCATTTAAATACCTATTAGTAGAAAAGGACATTGTGGCTGTGCAAACCCAATGAAGCTGGATCTGCAGGTTTACTAAGCAAAAGGGAAATTACTTGGTGTCAGTGAGGCAGGTGACTCGTATTTGGTTTTAATATGAAAATGAGGAGAAATCCTAGCCAGCACAGCTCAGTTAGCTTACCAATTGTAAGACTGTGACCATATGCTAAAAGACAGAAAGCCCTGATAATCTTCTTTTGGGCACATAATAAATTACCACAATAAAGGTGCAAATCTGACCCCTGATTTTAATAATCTGTATATTATAACTCACGGTACACAGATCCTAAGAAAACCCTGTACATCCATCAGCATTCCACATATTTTGTTTTACCTGAAGCAAGCTTTGTAATTCTGAACAAGGTAAATGATATGAGGGATTCACCCAGCTGAGACCATCGTTATTTGACTTCAATAATATTTATGCATACTAGCAACTTTATTTATTAGTATTTATCCACAATACTGCAGGTACTAAGCATGTTAAGTAAATTTCCACTTCTGTTTACCTGTTTTAAGTGACACCACTGAATGAGGCAATATTTTTTCCTACATTATCACTGATTGTATATATTGAGACAAGAGGTTCAAGCTCTAAATATTTTAGACATTGCACCACTTAGTTTGGGAAGGGTTATGCAACTACAATGGCAAAGACCCACTATGGAAACTGTGATGCACCAGCAAATCACAGTTCCACTGACATTCAGACTCCTAGTCTATCTTTGAAAGCCTGGTCCAGAGACACATTCAGTGGTATTTATTTAACTAAATAGAGACATTTATGGGTGAGCAAGATTGTCTATGTTCTCTATAATGGAGAAAAATACAAAGTTTCAGAGTTGGATCATCTTATTGTGAAGTAAATGTCTAGCACAGGTCAGATGATGCATGTCCTGAAATTGTCTATTCCTTTCTACCACAACACAGAGTGAACTCCAGCATGAGTATCCGTGATGAATGTTTAAGTTTAGGTGAGGGGAATCTCTTACTGATTCTCAGATGGAAGAGAACTGGTTTTGCTTTGCTGGTTTTGATATAACAATTATTGAAGAGTTCTTTTTCATTAAAACAACTGCTGATATTAACTGTTTGCACCTCTTCAGGAGATATGAAGTTAGGGAAAATCTGATTCATAATAAAAGGGGTTTATAGAAGTGATATATCTTTAACATATGTTCATACAGCAAATAAAGAATTTAGTGTTTGAATTGTAATAGAGGCTTATTAAATAAGGCATAATAATGGGAATGAAAAGCAGCATTACCAACATAGAGGAAAATGTCTGATAGGAAAGCTTACTGTGTCTAGACTTACCCAAATCCCCTTGGCCACAATGCCAGTATGGAGATTAGGTGAACAATATGTATCTGAAGATAGAAATAATCAGGGGCAGGCAAGAAATCTCCAACCAGAAATATTTTCAAAACTGAATAAAGAGGATGTTTGTGTCCATCAGAATTAGATCCTTACATGTCTGCTAATGTTCAACTTGAAGAATAACCAGTAATCACTATTTTTTCTGGCTCAAGGATGAGTAAGTGAAACTGACAGCTAAAAGAGAAGGTTGCTTCCTGGTTTTCTGCTTCTTGAGAATTCTGGAAATATTAATCTGAAATCAGATTGATAAAATCATTACAACTATTATTGAGCATATAGTTAAGGCTGAAAGAACCTTTATAACATTTCAGTTAGATTTTATATTTTAAAGAGAACCCTGAAATTCTATTACCTGTGGATATTTTCCATTCTTACTTTGCTATCTAGCTTACATTTTCATTTAACAATGCTCTTTCTTTGTATTAGAGATGGCAAAACTCTTGCCTTCTAATTCATGACAATAGTTTAGAAAAAAATTAAAAAGGGATATAATGTTTGGTCTTTCTTGCATGTGATTACATGCCAGAATACTATAAGCCAAATTGATGAATACATCATATGCCAGGGTACCATGGTCATCAATCAATCTGTAGATTACTAACACACTTAAATTAATTGATAATGTGCATTGTAAATGCACATTAATGAGCACTGAATTAAGCAACAAGCAGATCCTAGTACACCTTGGACAACAGTAATGGTCTTGAGCAAAACTGAGTTTTCCTCCTTTACCGAGATTTATATGGTTCTTCACAGCTGAAGGTAGGGAGCCATGCTGAATTTTTGTTGTTAGTAAGTATTACATACAAAACAAATATACATCCTGTTTTTCTTAAGCCTTAAATACCCCTCTGTAATGACATGAGAATACCTCTGTATTTGAGCAGGTGTATGTATTTAATTCCCGGAAGAGGTCACAGTAGCTCAGCAAGCTGCTGTCACAGCAGTCCAGCTGCTTAACCAAGTCAGAATGTATTGCTGTGCAAGACAGAGAAGGATTTAAGCTTTCAGAGAAGAGGAAAGCTGAGTCCAGCCTCATTACACTTTATCTCAAACAGGAAGCAAAGAAATAAAGGATCTTCATGAAAGGACAGTTTAGGTATCCTAGGGAAAAAACTTCGCATGAGAAAAATTAAATTTGGAGATTTATACTTTTTATCTTTTGCTTTTAGAAAAGCTGGAAGTGGTTCTAACAATACCAAAGGCTTAAGATTATGCTCTACACAAAAGAAGGACATGAGTTTAATTTTTAGTCTGTAATAAAAAGTACCAGAATCTTTGGTGTCTTTGACAACAAAGACAGGAATGTCACTTTGCACTTTCAAAACAGCTTGCCATTTTCAACAGGAGAACACATTTTATCCCAAAGTACCTTCTTCTAGAAATGAATCTGGTATAGTGCTAAAGTATCATACTGAACAGCTCATCTATGATTGATATACTCTTTATTATTTTTAATATTATAAAATATTTTCCTTAGAGAAACATTTTGTAACATTTATTGCCGTGATTTTTGGCTCCAGTCTGCACTCCTTAATCACTAGTACAAGACATTATGATTTGACACGAACAAAATGAAAATCAGAGTTATGCACAAAGCTGAGAATAAATGCTAAAATGTACTGCCAGTCCACAGACTGGACATGAATTGTGTCTTTTCAGAGCTCTGTATTTCAAAGCCTTGTAAAAAAAAAAAAAAAAAAAAAACAATTCTGAGACCTTGCTGAGTCCAGATCACATTTTTAGATACCTAACCTAAAAGAGGACTTAAAGGTCATCAAGCCTGATTACATTCTATTCAATACAATGAAGTGCAGCCATGTGTAAATTCTTATTGAGCAAATTATGAGTGATTCATGACACATTTTTCATTAGAATGTAATGTCTCCTTTGCTGTAAAGTCAACATTATGATTTACATTTACTCCTAAGAGATATTTCTATTAAACCAAACAGGAGGAAAGACGCTTTTATTTGTACCATTTTTATCTGCACGCAGTATATCCGACAGCAAAGTTACATTCAAAGCTGCCTACCCCTCTGCCATTTCAAAGCTCTCAATCACAAATTTAACAGGGTGGTTTTCTACAACACCTAAAAATTTTGCTATTATCCCTATATTTGTTTTGTCAAGGTAGGATTATCATAAATAAATACAAATTCTTATAACTTAGTGAAGCACTACTTTCTGTCAATCTGCATCCATGTTTTTCACTCTGTGATCATCACAGCCTTCTGTTTACTTCTTAAAGGTTACAGAAAAATATCCTTGCCTGCTTTTTAGAAGATAGCCACTTCAAAGACTCTTTTGAAAATGAACAGCCTTTAACAATGTTTGATACTAAGCCAGAAAAGGGCACGGACTAAGTAACAGAGACGGAATGCTTAAGTTAGCATTGTGGGAAACAAACACCAAATATTCAGTTTATCACACAAATGAAATTCTCTTTACCTCAAATAACTCTCTGCTTCTCACATGCATATAGCCAAAATCCTTCAGTGCTGATAGCCACAAAAATTCATATTTGAAACCCTGTTCTTAAAATATCAACTACTTCTTGCTTCAGTACTCAGACATTGTACTGTTCCAGATGGGGACTGGAGCTTATGATGAGCTTCTGGATCTGGGTTTTGGCATTGAAAGTGTCTGGATGTTTGGTTTATAGATCTGAATGAGCAAGCTATGCTTCTCTTCAGAGGAAAGAGAGCAGATGCTGCACCCAGTCATCTTCTGTTGGTTTAGCAGCAAGCAAGAACATAGCACTAGGTTTCTATATTTAAGTGTGACTTGGATTAGAAAAAAAATTGAAAGATTAAAAAAAATAAAAGAAAAAGAAAACAAGCTAATTGCTTTTTTTTGTTTTCAAAAGACTGCCATTACCACGAGGGAAAATTATTAAAGATCATTACTGTATAACAACCAAGAAAACAAGCTTTTAACGAAAATAAAAAAAATATAAGCAAATGAAAAAGTTTTGGGATAGCTTTATGCTGTAACTTAAATAGATTGTAAATATTTACCTCAGGAGTGACATAAATCCAAATTATTTATTTTTAAAAAAGTACAATTAAGTAATTTCCACAAAGAATCTCATACAAGACAGCTAACTAAAGGCTATAATTAAAAAATTACAAAATCACATATTTCAAGGGTTTCAAGAGAGAATTTTGGCTTTGTTTGCATGCTGCAGAAAGCATGACAGTAACAAACTGTGTCTAAAAACATTTATGTCACACATTATCATACTAGAGGAGAATGTGAGATGGCTAAAGTGAGAATCCCAAGCAGAATTTTTCCAGATCTTTCTGATTCTTCTATAGAACAGGACAGGATTATAAGGACTGTAAAAACTTCTAAACCCCACATCCAACTATATAGCTAATGTCCTCTCTGGTATTTTGAAAATTTTAAAATCTTAAACCACTTTTTATAAAGCTGACTTTCAGGGTTGCTTTATACTATAAAACAAGCTAATTATAAGTAGCTATTCAATATTAATAGTGATCACCCAGCTATAAAAAATATACTTTGGATACTGAACTCTAAGGGTTTACATAGTATCTACTTAACAAAAAAGGATCTTATTTTGCAGATGGTAAATCAGAGGCTGAGTGGATAATCTGCAAAAGTTTATCCCATTTTCCATTTTTTGTTTTCCTAACTAGAAACTTCGTTGTAATCTGCTCCCCTCACACATTGAAATTCCTAAAGACTATACGTAATATTAATTAACACCAAGAAATTGGAGGAATCGTATCAGCTCATGCTTCCTCTATCTTTTAAGTTACTTGAGTGGAAGAAAAATAGTCCATCTGTGAAGAATTATTACTATTAGAACTGTCCTGTGAGTAATGTGGAATAAAGCCATTTCACAGTAAGTGTGCCCTGAAAATGGCCCTGATTCAGCAAGGTATTCAACTGAATGCTTGAAATTTACATACAGTACCATTGGCCTTGGCAGCTGTATAGAGAAAATTGAATAATATTAAAAATGGATATATGTAAAGGAAAAGAATTAAACCTCTGTCTGTGGTTGTATTTCCCCAGTCTGATTCTAATTCAACCTCTGACTAAACTCTAAGCTCAATAAAAATAATGCACAATCTAGAATCTTGGTTTCTGGAAATAAGCAAACAGTATTTCATAAACTTCTGTTTCATGAAATTGAAAAGTCAATTATTCAATGAGCATTTTTTGTAATGTATTCAAAAATTATTATTCTAAAAATCCACCTATCCATTTTTTTTCTAATGAAAAAATAATCAGACAAAAAAGCAAACAGATGTAAATGATGACGTTAATATAGCCTTGAGAATAAGGTTTGTGATCATAATACCATATCTCAGCTTTCTCTCTCTTGCACTGCCAGCCTCCTTGTTACTTAATAAAAGTTTCTGGTTTGGTTCTCCAGGGGCATTTATAATATCTAAAATTGATCTCTAACTCCATAGTTTTAAAAATAATATACAGAAAATCATTGACAATAATTTGCTCTGTCAGCTACTAATATTTTAATGTTAATGTAAGTCATTCTGTATGTAGCCAGTGTATCCTTAAAAGTCCTAACCCAGCAACTCAAGCACAGGGTTAACTTTCAAACATGAAAACACTCCCCATTGCAGTATTGAGCTTTGCTGCACCTGGGCTTCAGCCAATTATGCTTTATGAGTCTTACTCAGCTCCCTGAACTTACATAGTTGCTGTACATTTCAAGGTATCACTGAAGTTAGAAATACATATATCAAACTTTGTTATGGATCCTAACATCCCCAGCATTGTGCTTTCAGGAATTTCTCTGAACCTGAGAGGTATGCTAGCTCCCTGAAAGTCATGAGAAGTCTCATGTCATGTGAGATGAATTTCTTATATATTTAATAAAGTGAAGAGAATTTGCAGAAAAACAATGAGTTATGTTGCATTATAAAGCAGTGACAACAGTGACCAGGATCTGATCTGAGATCAAACCCTGACCCAACAAACTTATTAAAATTTGCATGGTCTACTGTTTCTGGTTTTCTCTCCCACTAAATTCTTTTGCTACTGTTTATAACAATTTGTCTCAGAAAGCTTTCATTAATTTTTTAATATTTATGTTTTCTATGGATAATAACTGAGAGTGGTCATGGCAGGGGCTAGTCAAAAATATGTTCTATTTTTAGGTTTGTTTTATCTGTAATTGCATTGCAATAGCTTTTAACTTGGCCATGGGAGTAATTAAAATAAAGCTGAAGTATTCTATAACATAGAAATTGCCACCTAAACAGTATTTTAATGTAAATATTTGTGTAGGTTCTCAGACATTGTAGAAAGGAATGTCATGAAGAAAGAAAAGAGGTATTTAAACTAAGTAACTGTCTAAAACAAGCATCTTCATAATTAATACAGCTGATATCTTGGGTAAGAAGCATAGTTTAATGGAGATAGCTTGAAATTTGTCTCCATAATCAGTGTTATTTACTTACTACACAGATGAAATGTGTTCTCAAAAATGGTTATATGTGTCCATCCTTATAAGTCACAAGGATTACTTCCTATTTACTTCCTTCTTTCTGAAATAGAAACATAGGGTGGCAGAGGGATCAAATGAATTGCAGTTTTATGCAACTGCGCGTCTCCATAAAAAGTTGTCAAATTCAAAGCTGCCTATAAAATATCTACCCACTACCAGACCATGACTACAACATTTCTTTGGTGTCCTAAAAACAAACTGAAAATGTGCAGTTAGAAAATAAATAATTAAAAAAGAAAAAGCCAGAACAATATTGTTACACAGAGTGTGGAAATTTGTTTAACCCCAAGCACATCTGCGGGTTTTATCACACGCAAAATGAGAGGATTTCATTTTAATAGAAATCAGCTGCATAGATTTTTTTATCTAGCTGTGGCTTTTTCCATTACTTCTGAAAAGGAGGAAAACCTCAAACCCAACAATTCAAGCCAAATTACTTGTCTAGGTACTGAAGTATCCTTCCAGGCCCCCGCAAATTATTAGCAGAAATTCTGAAATCCTTGCATAATAAAACCCAACACATGGCAAGAAAAGCTGTAATTCCATCCTTATAACCCCTTGAAATTGCCCACACAATTACAGAAATGATAAAGTAGGAAGCAACTTTTAGAGACCATCATGAACAAGCACCCTGCTCTATGTACGACCAGCTGGAGCCTGTTGCCCAGGCCCATGTCCACGTGAGTTTTGGATATTTCCAAGGATGGAGAATCCACAACCTTTTTTGATGACCTGCTTGAAGGTATGCCCAAGACTCTTCTGCTGTCACTGAACACCATTGGGAAGACAATGTCTCAGTCTCCTTCATGTCCTCCCATCAGGTGTTTACACAATTGTTTGTATGTTAAACACTAAAATTAAAGTCGGTTTTATTATGGTGTTTTCATATTCATGTATGAGTACTTAACGCTCTTCTTTTTTACTATTATTTCACTCCCTTCTCATAATAATTTTTATAGTGTCCTCCTTTTCCCACAGTTTGCTTCTCTGCCTCACTGCCTACCTTTCCTCTCCATTTCCTTGCCCAATAGCCTTTGTTCAATAGCCTATTAGTTTCCCACACCAACCCTTATTTCTTTTCATTGCCTTCTGTCTTGGATGGTCCTATGCCAACTTTCCTTGCCATTATTCTCTTCTTGCTTTCTTACTCTCTCCTCCACTCCCAAATTTCACTTATTGCTTTCCTTTTTTTACCCCTCAAACAAGACCATCACTTTTCACAGTTCCATCAGCTCCCATCAATCCCTTTTAGGGACAAAAGAGAGAAACTGCATATCAGAAACCTTTCTGTGTAATGAGCTCTGTCATGATTAAGACTCACTTGCTGGATAAAGAAAAGCAAATCTATAAAATAACCACTTGCTTATCTCCTGCAGAAATACAGAGTTTCTCCTCAAAAGAGGATATGTAAGGGTTTTCTGGCAGGTGAGAAGCACAGGTACAGGGGCTGCTTGGTGGTGGCAGCAGAACAGCACGACTGTGGCAGCTGGCTAATTATGCTGCAAAGAATTTGGCTGGTTTTTATTTCCCATTTTATCAGATGTGTTGGAATCTGTGGAATAGGATGTAGATGATCCTTGGTGATAGTTTTTTGCTGTTCCTTCAAGTGGAGAGAAGAAAGAGCTTGTTTTAAACTCTTGCTGCTTGCCCTAGAAGCTGCCTTCATCATTTAAGGTCTAGCCAAAGAGCTCTGAAAGAAAAGGCTTAAGGACAGCCAGAAGACACAGGTTAAATCTCACATAACCTTTAATGAAAATATTAAAATAAATAGCTAAAGAATTATAGAGTAAATTACGTACAAAGAGAATGACACTATGAATAATTTCCTAACTTATATAATGATGTGCTTTATGACCCCAAAATACTTGCTTTGCATATGGTACAGCGAATGTAATAAAACCATTTATTACATGGAAAATTTCTGAATATGTATGTTACTTGGAAACACTTTACATCAACTTTTCCTAACTCACATTCACTTTTAACATATGAAATTTCATCAGGAATATCTCAGCCCATTATACTTCTAAGGCAAAGTGTGTTCCATGCAATTTGCTACAGGAAGCACCTTTCAGATAAAATATTAAAAGTTAGTAATGATCAGAAGCACTGAGGACCAGAAATTCTAATAGACCTAAAAAGAATTGTACTTGCTCAGCACTTTTAAATAGATGATCTGGTCCAGTTTTGCGTTAGTGTGCACACCAGTGCAACACTGCACAATTTGCATGTACCTAATTATTATCTTAAGCCTTTATAAAGTCACTTGTGACTTTAGAAGTCAAAGTGATGTGGAGTCAGAAGTATTTGGAGCATCCTTCATGCCTTAAATTTTATGATTAACACTTTGAAAAGCCTCCCAAAACAATGAAGTGCAGTTGCACCAGTTTCGGTGTATAACTGTTCCTCTGCCCCCACTGTAGAGTTTCATGCATCATTTCTCTCTCTGCTTGTAGCTCTCTGACCTATGAATCAGGCACTTCTCTAAGATGAGAAAAGGCACACCTGAAAGTCCTCTACAGTAAAGGCTCTTTATTTATCTGCACCTTAGTTTACTATCTGCAAAACAATTTCTGTTTCACAACATGAGCACAATTTGAATTAAGTACTGAGAAAGGATTAAAAAAAATCAACATATCTGAGTAGCTATTTGAGATATTTGAAATTAAGATCCAAAGGTCACTGCAACAAGTAGAAAATACAAGAAAATAATGTGTATATCAAAAAATTATGCTTAATTTCTGCATTTCCTTTTTGTCAAAAAGAGAGAAAGAAACAGAAAAGAATTATGAACAGAAAAAGAAAGAAAATCCAGTATTTCACTTCAAATTTCAGTATATACATGCAAAAGATATTTGTGGTGGTGTCTTTGGATGGCAAGAATGGCCCTTTAACCTTGCAAATCTTAAAAGATTTTCCAAGGAGCTGGTAAGTTCATCTTAAAGAAATATCCTCCCCATAATGGCATTTCCAAAATACCGTATTTTTTAAAATGTTTGTAAGAACAAGTGAGTTCAGAGAGAGTTTGTTTAAAATTGCAAAAGATCTATAATTGTTTCTTTTTTTTTTCTTTTTTTTTTTTTTTTAATAAAAAAAAAACAACTGTGTATAAGCACATAGAGTTTTTTACTTATGAGAAAGATCTTACTCTGTAGCTTTACATAACCTATTCCTGATCCTGCTTTTAATCAGTGAGGTGTGGGAGAAATGTCTCAGTTTAGACATGATCCACAGAAATAAAATATTTTCTTGAACAAATAGGAAATAGAAACTTCTCAAAAAAATACCCTGCTTCATTTAATGATATAATTCATGCTCTGTTTTTTACCAAAATATTGCTGTTTTAAATGAGATCTGTTGTTCTTTAATTTTGTATCTATTTTTTTGAGTTAAAGCTCTTTCAAGGGAATCTGAAATGTATGAACTATATGCAGCTTCCCAAATTCATTAATAAACAATTTAGTAAAATACAATGATGCATAATTCCAACACAATTTCTGTAAAAACCTCTGTGGATTTGAGCCCGATTAAAATCACGCTCTCATCTTACTGACAGGGGCATATAACCTGCAGTGCTGTGAACAGAAGCTTCTCCTCACAGATAATCCCTGAAGTGTCCACACAGAGGTACAGCATGAGCCCTGAATATCCAAGCAGCACAGAACACACGCCCCAAGGTATGTGACATCAGCCGTACATCAATCCCCATGCTGCTCCCTTGTGAGTGACACAAACATTCCCACTGACTTGAACGGACTTTGCATCAGATCCTAAATAATCCTGCACCGTTTTTTCAAGTCGCTGCAGCAGTCAGGATGTAGATAGGAATGATTATCTCCTTTCTCCTAGGCTGAAGCCCCAGGACTGCAGGCACAGTTCTCGGTTCTTTAGCAGCACCCACGGGCCATGGATTCTCCCTCAGTGCTGGTATGGGAGGGGGCAGAGGCTGGGGCAGGGAGGGAAGAAAATCTGCATTTGATCCTCAGCCTTTAAGGAGCACCCGTCAGGATTTTTTTCCCTTTAGAAATGCAGTAAAAAGATTTTTCAAGGCTGGAGCTGAAAGTGAATAACTGTACAGTTTTGGCTAGTTCCTCAAGGCATGTTTATGCAAGAATCAATTCTCCTAAAAATGCCACATACCCATTGCTATGAGAGAAATATCATGGAAAATACTCTTCTGTGACTTAAAAAAAATGGGGAAAAAATCAACACAAGTGACAGTACAAAAATTATCTGCCTCTCTTGATGGAATTTCTGGTGTTGAAAAAAGGACAGTGAATGAGAAAAGTAGGGAATGACAGAGAGATGGAGTAAAATAGAGGTTTATTATTTCTCCCACTTATCTGTGGCACAGCTAAGTCAGCCCCTTGTTGACTCTGGCAGATTTATACCGATGGTGCTTTTTAAGCATATCAACTGTCCTTGACTGGTGCCTCCAGTTCATAAAACATATATTTTAATATAACATCAAGCATTAGTTTCTTGTTTTCCCTCCTTTCCCTCTCCCACACTGTTGTGGAGCAAAGGGCATGTTTTACTGACCTTTTATATCAGTAGCTTTCTCTTTGGGGGATTGAAATTGATGTTTCACAGGATTGTCCTTGCTTTGTTATTTAAGAGTACCAAGTGCTATGACTATAGAAGATGCTGAGGTTACAATTTGCTACATATGGCAATACATAGCAATGTCATGACAATGCGAACAAAGTCAATGTGAACAAAGCCTTGCAAGGTGGTTCTTCCACCATTGATTTACCATTTTATTTTTCAAAACTGTAACCTTATCAATCAGCCACTTCCTTCTGTACTATGTTGTTATTTTACAGTGAGAGTTAATAGAAATGCAGGTAAATTTCTATCTGAGATAAAATATTTACTGGCAGTTAAGACTAAGAGGAAATATCAGGAATACTTCATACGTAATAATAAAGATGTTAAAAAGATCTTGCTACAGTTATCTCAAACTATAATTTATGGACAGGTGGATTTTAAAATTATACAGTTGCACCTAAAATTTCACTTACGCCTTTCCAATCCAAAATTACAAACCTTATTATTGCAGTCATATTGTGGCAAAATCACACCATTTATGTTACAGCATGCTAATCTCCATGGACCCAGTTTTATGAATCAGAGTTTAGATCTCAGAGTTATACTTGGGTGGTATTATTTCAAAATAATGTGTCAGAAAGATAAAGCAGTTTGTCGTTTTCACCCAAATCCAAAGATCAAGGGATTGTTAAAATCACCCATTGCTGCTACCTTAACTGCCTGAAAAATATGGAAACTAATGACTTTATCTTTGTTAAAAGCTGTTTGATGCTAATCAACTAAGAAGTCAGCATGTCTTTTTTTCTGTCCCAGTTGGAGTTTAATTTTACCCACAAACTATTTAATATTGCTGAGCCAGATATGAAGCATGGTGGTAGAGCAGATGATGGTGATGTCTCACCACAGCTCCCAGGCTTTCTTCAGGCTTCTGCTGAAATTTTCTGTGTACAGTCATGATCCTGTTAATTTACATGGGGAAGTCCTGTGTTTGTGGACACACTGGTAAAATAATTCAACTTATTTTGCCAGTTCACTCTAAGAACATCATTCAGGATGATCAACCCTTTGCCTTTCTTTTTGCCTTTTCATTTTCATTATCATCACCCATCACCATAACTAATAATAAAGCTTGCAAAGTTTAATGAAATTCTGCCCCTTTAAGCTATCTTAATGTATTTGGTAAGACAACTCTGAAATGTCTGGAACTTGCCCATAATAGTTTAATAACGTTGTAAGATACATCCATTTCTTTGATCATTATGATGATGTTTGCTATGCAACTGAAAGGTGATAATTCCAACAAGAGAAGTACTGGCAGTCAGGAAAGCTGATGAATACTTTCTAAAGCCCCATTCTCTCACCTTCAGTAAATTGTGCAGATGCTATTTGCTCAGGCCATGTTGAGATCAGTACTGCAAGACAGAGAGAAGCCAGGTAGGAAATTATGGGAGGAAAAAAACATGACGAAACCAGAGATCCTGAGAGTGGTGCTGAAAAAAGGTCCCAAAAGGAGAGAGAGGGAGAAAATCAAAGGCTATCTGGAAGCTGACTGAAGCCTATTTAACAGAAATGGACTATTTGGATTAAGACTGATAAGTATGGATACTTGCTTGCATTAAAATAGCCTTGTCTTGATATACATAGTTACTACTATTGCATTAAACAGTAGGTCGTTTCAAATAAGTTGGTTTGGGTCACAAAATCCATCTTTTTCCAAAAGACAGTGCAGGAATAACTAACACAACCAGACATTTTGAACAATTACAACTGGCAACAAGGCTGCAGTAAATTGGTGAGGGAGTTGTATAAGCTGGGGCAGGGACTATTAGATTGAAGGCTGACATGAAATGTCTTTAAGAAGTACTTGTAATGACACAAACAAATAAATAAAACTGCCTTTGTGCAGTGGAAAACTGAAGTTTCAGGTTTGATCTGAAAAACATACCCATATTCTGTAAAACCTGAAATGAACCAATATTACACATCTATGTTTTATGTTGAGAAGATAGCACAATTAAAGAGAAGGAAATCCAGTGTGGAGCTGCTTGGCTAACCCTATCTTTTGAAAATGTTGCTTTGCAGAACAATATCAACTAAATAGCTAAAAAGCAAAAAAAACCCTTCTTCCTAAAAGTCTTTCATCTTTCAGACTTCCAAAATATAAACAGGAACATTAAGAAAAGCCATTACCTGACCTGAGACATTTACCAGAAAAAAACAACCAAAACCAAACAAACAAAAAACAAAACAAAAAAAACTACACAAAAATAAAAACAAAAAAAACCCCACCCAACAAAATTCTGGACATGGAAAGTTCTGCTGGCAAATAATTATCTGCAGAGTCTCAAACCATAGAAAAACCCAGATATTGAATAGGCAAATGCTCTAGTTCCCTAAGCTAGCTATACTCACAGGAAGGTTGAGAGCTCTTTTCAGCAGGCCTACTAAACATCCTGAGCTAAATGGAAATAGGAAAGTAAGTCCTAACACATCAGGACAGGCTGCCTGGCCTGTCCATTCTGTCTCCCAGATTCATGACCTACTGGAGATAAATGGGTGCCACTCTCATCTGCATGGGCTTTGTCTGAAGCTCTAAGAAGGACAGCAACTGAGCAACTTAGGGTTTCTACAGGCTTGGGATTCCCTTGTGATAGACATAGGGATCAAACCCAGGTTTAAAAATGTTTTTTTACTTCCCCTAGTATCCAGCCTTTTCTTCCAGAAGCACAGATTCCTTGCTGCAGCACATTGTTCTCACAGCTCAAATGTTTGACTTTGCAAAGCTTCATTACATGTCTCCTACCTCTCACTCCACACAGCACTCCATATAAGAGCAATTAATTTTATTATATAATTTCTAAAGCTATTAAGTATTACAAATACAAGAGCAGATTCTCAATTAATAAGCTATATGGTACTGATTTATTTCTAAAATATCTATTCTTTCACATTGATGGTGGTACAAAGTAGGAATTATGCAGATTATTTTAACTAATAAGCTTGGAATTGAAAGGAAATGGGGTGATAAAAACCCTGTGCACTGAGCTTCACAGCCAGGCAAGGACATTTGGGTTTTCAAGCAGGTATTTTGGCCACAAAGACCAGAAATGTGTCAGCTCTGGAATGACTATACTACTACTACTACTAACTTGTTCAAATCCATCTTTGTGCAGTGGGCTTTAAGCACACAACAAAAATAATGCACATGGGTTTATCTGCAAAATGTAACACTGAAATTACTTATATAA
>WEIU01023789.1:94313-114523 GCA_013389925.1 Aegithalos caudatus | reverse complement strand
AGTTAGATGTTCCCAGTTGATGCCTGAAGTAACATCATTGCCTTGATTGACTTGTATCCAAAAGTAGCTTGATACTAAGCTCTATTCTGGCAGAAGTTTTTCTAGTTTGCAGTAAGAACTTTTACAAGTCAGCACAGGAACTGGAGAATAGGAGCAGGGGGTTGAATTGTGTGATACACATGTAGTAAACTAGCACTGAGTTCTGTGTTGCTCTTGAAAGATCCTTGGCTTTATACACCCACATACTGTGACTTGTGCCTCGTGTGGTTGTGTGTGAAAGCTAGCATTGGTCATTGAGTGGGCTTGTATGGAAAGCAGCCTCCAAACAGCCAATTAACACCCACCTAAAAATATGATGTATGGAGACACCTTGTAACCTAAAAGCATTATTAAAGCTTTCATGAATAAATATTTATCATAAATATTTTTTTCTTACCCAGAAGGGTGTAGACTTGATGAGTTATCCTTTGTGCTTCCATCTGTGCATTTTCATAGAATCATTTCCTGGAGTAACTTTTGAACCTATTGAAAACTAAACTAGATTTGACAGGAAACTTGCAGTCTCAATTTACTAAGCTTTTACAAATTTAGTGGAAACTCATGAGCATGCAAGAGAGGGAAACCCCAAGTACTGCCTTAAGGAAGGTAAGAGATGTAGCATGAATTCACCACCACAAGTAAGTAATCTTCTTACTGATCTGCTAACTCCTCATCATGCAGCAACAGTCTGCCACAACACATGCATTGTGCAGACACTGGAACTTGGAATGATATTTACTACCTATTTTTTTCCCAGCCAGTGGTGAAGGTGCTGAGGCACTTGGTAAGGGTAGAGTGGGAGTGAGGACAAGGTAGGAGATACCCAGGACAAACTGTATTTGGGTTGGTAAAAGTGATTTGCTTGGGGAGCACAGGTCTGCATGACGCTGCTGTGGGTGGTACAAAGTACAAAATCCATAGCATGACAGGCTTTTTCTCTTCTCATAATGTCTTGTTCAGAATAAGCAGTCCACTTGCAATTCATGTGCAGCTTAGGAATTGCATGTCGGGTACATATAAAACAAATANATGTGGTTGTCTGGCCCATTTTTTTAAGTTCATGCTGTTATTTGTAGATACACTTACAACTGAAGTAATGCAAGCACAGCTACTTGTGCTGTGAATGCATCTTCCCTTCGCTGTACAGCTGTCGTGCTGTGGTAAACAGTCTCCTAGAAAAATTGCGTAGCCCTCTCAGTCTGCAGAATGTGATGGAAGTTGACTCTGAGGAAAATATTGTTGTCACTGTGGTGGTTTTGGAAGCTGTGCTATAGGCAGTATTTCTCATTTTGGATTGCAAATTTGTCATTAAGAACCATCATTAATTTATCATAAATGGTTCTCAGTCCTGAGAATTAACAATGTTTGGAGCTTTCGCTACCAATTATTTATATGTTAAAAAAAGCTATCAAAACTTCCAGTCAATCTGTTGAATTTGAACTAAGTTGCAGTACTCTTAAAATTCTAAACTGCTTCTCACTTTTTACAACATGACTTCATATAACAAACACCGTATTGTCCTACTACTTTTAAAATTGATCAAAATGTCCTTTTTAGGTTTTTATTCATGTAGATCTAAAGTTATCTTCTTTAATCATAGTTTTCAGTTATGAGCATCTGTCTTTCAAGAATTAGTAGAGAGCTAATGTGGTAAGGAAGGCAAACACTATTACTTAGAAACAACAAGATTTGTTTCCTTCTTACGAACAAATGTGAGAGGATGAAAGTGCTGAGATGGTCTTTTGCTCCTCTCTCCTGCAAAATAAGTTGTTTATTTTAGATCTCAGGTACTAGGAAAAAATTAAGAGGGTTGTTGCTATGGCATAGCCATTGTGCTGATACCACTCTGCTTGTTTGTAAAGGAAATAACATTTACATATTAAACAAACTGACCCTGCTGGCTCCAGTGTTTGCTATTTTACCTGAATCGGTTTGAACTCACAGTACCTCCACTGTAGTTGGTCTGATAATGAGCTGTTCTTGTTAAGTACTGTCACTTTTCCTAATAAAGGTAAGGCAAAGAGACCTCTATGATTGTTACAGAAGTACTAAAGCATATAATTGACCCCTGTGTGAAAATCTGGGCTGTAGAAAATTTGATTACAGCTGATAGGCCATAAAATGTGCTGTGCTGTGCACCTGTGGACTTTTCTCAGCAGTATATACAGCACAAGAAAGAGAAATAATCTTTGTTCTGTGCTGTCATATGGCATTTTATCAGTGTATTATTACCTGAAAGTTCTGGGTTTGAATCCTTTTTTCCATGACAGAGGTATCTTTTACCTGTATGTTAATCCCATCATTTTACATCTTTCATACTTGCTGTTAATTGCATTGATCGATACTGCATCCATTTGGACAGTAGCTGGGAGAAGTAAAGGACCTCAGAATTGCTATTTTCAAAGTATTTTTTATCAACCAAGGCTCAAAAGAAAAATTTCTTTTAAAAATATGAACCGGTGGAATTAACTGTAATGCAGCTGATCTGTGTAGTACAGATTTGTTACTAAATTATAATATTAAATTCTGTTTTACAGGAACACAGTCTTAAATTTGAGAATGTGCATGACTGAGATCTCATAATGAGTGTGTAATTTTTATTTCAATAAAGACCCCATAGTTAATATTGTCAAAAGCTGAGAAAAATCACAAATTGTGCTAGTAACTTTCAGGGGTAAAATTCCCCAGCCATCAAAATATGTAACCAGAGTATTCTAGCCTACATTTTTTCTTCTCTTTTAGTAATGTCCCAACGACTGCTCCTTGGTGCCAACTTTGATCTCAGTTTCTGCAACAGGACACAAAGATGGCTCTACCCAGTGGGGTTTGATTTATGCAAATCAGCAGATGGCTTTGCAGGAGTATGATTTGTTATGTTTCCTAAGTGGATGAGTTTGCTTTTTTAAATACCCTGGCAGCAACAGATTTGTCAATATCTTGCATTATATTTTTGAAATGGCCTTTCAATTACATTAATTGTGGTTTGTTTGATTTTTTTTCCTCTCTCTCTCCCTCCTTTATTCTCTGTATAGATTCTGGGACTTTTCCAAGCCTAATCCTTTGCTGGAAACAGTTGAGCATCATACTGAATTTACATGTGGTCTCGATTTAAGTCTTCACAACCGTGGTCAGGTAAGAGCTGGGATGCATTTAATTTTCACTTGCTGTTACAGGCACTGTGGTCATGGCTGGGCTGCAGAACTCAGATCCTGAATAGGTCACCAGATTGCAGTAAGCTTCTGGAATTGAGTCTGGCTGAATCCTTATCAAATAAACCTCATTTCAGGTCCATTTTTATTTGTGAAGCAGTTCCTTGCATTGGGTAGGAGAGGAGGGCAGGACAGACAAGATTGCAAAATCGAATAACTGAAAGCCATGGTGAGCTCTGGGAAAATGAAGTATTTTGTTTCAGAAGAATAATAGAGAAGAGTCTAGAATGCTAAGCTGAGATACAGAGCTTTCTTCTATCTACTTAAATTGTTAAGTTAAATGTTGGTAGTGTCACACATGATGCCTAGGCCTGGTTTGGCATACTGCTTAGAGGACTAGGAGAGGTTTAATCTGTGGCTGAAATTCAAAAGACCTCAGCTATTAATGTCTATAAGTAGAACCTATTCTATTAGTAGCACTTATTTGTGTACTGGTTCTGTGAGGATTCCCCTCTCCTTCTGTCGCTACAGTTGTTTCTATTTTGTAAACAGAGGATTCCTTTTTTGTTGAAGTTAATTTTTTACTTTAAAATGAGAAAGCCTTTAGTTTTCAAACAAATATTACTGTAAGCATATTAACTGTTCCTAATGCACTATTTAATAGGCCAGAGATATAATTTGCATCTAGGTTCTTCTCAAATTCACAGTAAAGTGTTTTTTTTTACCCCAGGTAAAAATTTTAAGATCTACATTCACATTCTGTTTGGACAAAGCAAACTAAAACCATTGTAATTTCTGTGGGTAAAGGACACAGGAGAAAGGTGTAAGTTTGGCAAAATACTTAGCTTACTGCACATGGAACTATTCTAGCTAAAGGATAGCTTTGATGGGTTTTCTGCCTGGTCGGTTATTCCTTAAATTCTGTTGTTTCAGTGGTGCTGCAGTAACTGTACACAAGGCCATGCTGTGAACTACATGGGGGAGTTTGTAAGACTGGAAAAAAGTTTGCAAGGTTTAGGTTATTTTTCATCAGTTCAAGGCAAGAATACTTACAGGCCAGTTGCTGGGGATTGAAACTTCACCCTTAGTGACTGCATAGATGTGATTTGGGCCCAGAGGGAGCAGCGTGCATAGCACAATACATTTAGGGCTTCACAGTCCCACAACAGTGCATGTGCTGAGCCCAGTTCTGTTTTCCATGAACTTGGTGTGGGTTTCCATTTAAACTGAATGAAAAGATTTTTCTTTCATTTTGTATTGAGGATGTGATTACTTTGACTATAAGCCCATTGCTTCACAGTGGATAATGAACTGAAAGAAAAGTGCACTTTTATGTTGAAAAAAGGAAAATAATGGTATGCATACCCATCAACACTAGGACATTTGTGCATTCAGGTAGCTTTTTTTCCATGCAGAAATTCTACAAGTCTGACTTAGTGCACAAATTCTATAAATCTGGGGTACATATCTGTATTTACTGAGTGCCAGTGTGCGTTCCAGACAGAAGTTTGGCATTTGCAACAGCTTTGACACTCCTCTGTTTTTTTCCATTGAATTGATTTAATGTATTCTGAGGGTTGGATATCACAGAAATGCAAATTGTGATTTTTCTTTAAAGAAGGTTAAAAATCTGTCATAAAATTAAACTCACACAAAGTTAAAGAGTGAACACAAGGGAACATAACCCTCGTATTTCAAGGAAAACCCATGAGACACCACCCTGACTATACTTTGTTCAGCTCTGAGTAGGGCATAGGCCTGTTGTAATGAGTCCAGAGAAAGGCTGTGAAGATGATCAGAGGGCTGAAGCATCTCTCTTACAAAGACAGGCTGAAAGAGTTGGGGTTGTTCAGCCTGGAAAAGACAAGGCTCCAGGGAGACCTTGTAGCAGCCTTCCAGTACCTAAAGGAATCCCCAGAGGGCTGGAGAGGAACTTCTTACAAGGACAGGTAGTGATAGGACAAGGGGTAATGGCTTCAAGCTGAGAGATCATTGGTAGGTATGAGGAAGAAATTCTTTCCTGTGAGGGTAATGAGACACTGGGACAGGTTACCCAGAGTTGTGGATGGAAGTGTTCAAGGCCAGATAAGCTGGTCTAGTGAAAGGTGTCCTTGTGAATGTCAGAGAGGGTGTGGGAGAGATGATCTTTAAGGTCCCTCCCAGCCCAAACCTTTCTATGATTCTATGAACACCTCCTGAATAGTTGCTTCCAGTATGAGCCCTTGGAGTCTTTCCCTGGCTTCTGCATCCATCCAACAAAGATTATTTGCTTGAATTTTATGCTCCTGTTCCCAATGATGTAGGTTGTCTTTATGTCTGTTCTTTATCAGTCTGATGATGAGCTCCATTATTTGTTTTCTTTGTTTATGTGCGTGATTTGTGATTTTCACTGTGTGCGTTAGAAGGAGTTATGGCTTCAGATTTGAGCTGCTTCTCTCCTCCAGGGAGAGAGAGAAGAAGGATCCAGGGAGAATGCAGGGTATTTTATTTATAATGGACAAGCTATTCATTTATACTCAAATTAAATACCATTCTGGTCATTAACCTTTGCTTTCATTCTTAATGATATCTTTTGTTGTCTAGACAGATTATGTTTTCTTTGGCTTTGCCCAATGAACTTCAGCATTTTTGAAGTACTTTTTACGTGTCAAGAAAATTATCTGCACTATTGAAAGTGTTCAGAATAGATATTGTGATTAAGTAGCTAGTAATCTAGGAATTACAAGACATTCCTGTGGGACTGACTGAGCTTTGAACAGAACACACAGGCAAAGAGTAGGTACATGCAGGCAAGCTGGTTCTTGGGCTAAGGGGGGGAACATGTGGAAAAATATCTGGTCATAAGGAATGTGAAGAGACCCAGTAGTATTAGCTAGATGAAACAGTAAACTCTTTCATGCTTAACTAAATATTCTAGTACCTATTTTGGATTATCTGCCTCTGTGTAAAGGAGGTGTTTTTTGAAAGCTTTGAATTTTAAAAATCAAATGTAGTTTGGTTTGAGGGTTTTTTCCCACCATAATGTTAGTGTCAGATGCATAGAAATTTGAGACAACAAACAAACTTTCAAGTGCATAGAAAAATGTGGATTTTGCAGTGCAAAGCATTAACAGAAATGATCCTAATGATATTCAGGGTATTTCTCTATTAAACTTCAAGTGCTGATATGAGTGTTTGCCAGGCAGGTTTTCCAGGAGAAAATACTCCCAACTCCAGCTTTCAGCCAAAGTAGCCTAGGCACACCTGAGACCAGTGACAAGACCCTAAGCACCAAAAATCTTTTAAATTTGTGATGGTGTGTAGTATTAAGAACTGAGCAAATCTGTTTACCCTGTTAGCAACCTTAAGAGTATGCAGTTTTTAAAACCAGATAGATAGTTCTTTCCTAAGTTTAGGGATAAGGAAAACAGCTAAAGTTTGCTTCCTTGTATACACACTAGATAGATATAGGATATATGTAGGGATTAAAAAATGGTAATCAGCTATAAACCTTGCTTGGAGCTGGTGATGCTAGACCGTGTAGTGGAGCTGTGTTCTGTAGCTCCCTGGATTTCTTACTTCTCTCCTGATATTTACTTTCCTTGTATGTGATCTGTGAATGTTCTGATGAATAAAAATATCCTTTAAGCCATCTCTTCCTGGGATTTTGCTGTGTTTACATTCATGTTTATATGTTGTAAATAACTTCTTTGGTGTTACTTCTGCAGCTTTGTTTAAAAGCAACGTTTTTCTTCTGTTGTAGGTTAAATGCCATATGGGAGTAATGAATTCTTTTTAAATATCTTCAGGAAATCCATTAATAACACAGATAAAAGTATAGATCCTGTAAACATTCCCTTCTCGTCTTCATTCTGTCCATGATTTAAATCATGGACAAAACCAGCCCTTTCTTTTGCAGTTCTAAAACAATTTTGCCTAGCACAAATATAAAAAAACCCTGACACTGAATTTTGTCTGGAAATGTTTTTTAGCACACCTTACATCTGTTCTGAACTCTGTAAAGCAGCCAGTGGAAAGTATAAATTACTGATTTCCATTGATTCTGTGCTGCTGAGACCAGGATTAAGTATCTAATGGGAACAAGAGAGGAATCTTCCTGTTTCTCTATACTTCTGTGCTATGAAAAATGATATTCCTAAACATCAAGGATATGTAATTTTCAGTGGGAGTGATGGCAAGTGGTGTAGTGGCTTAAAGCACTTGATTTATGAAAAGCACTTTAGACTTCTGTGACATGCCAAATCTGAACAGGACTCCACAATGTATAGTACTGAGGTGCTCCCTCTGGAAATTAAAAATGTTCAGCTCCAAATGAGAATGAACCAAGTGTCAGTTCTGTAGTTCAAACTCATGTGTTACCTAAATGCATGCTGAAGTCTAGGTTTTAGAATAACTTGTGTACAACACAAATTGTGACCACTTAGGGTTTGCTTCTACTGTGATTGTGTGTGTTTGGATCATAATTGCACTACAAAAGGGCAGCTGTCTGTAAATAGCTATTTCTGTCAACAAGTTTGGGAGGAAACTTGTTCTCTCTAACCTTCTGGCTGCATCTCCTTTTATTCCCAGTTCTCCTCCCCACCCTACCTGCTGTGGTCGGGGTGAGTGGGACAGCAGCACAGTACTGGGCTGGTGGGGATTGAACCCTGACACACACAGCAGCCCAAATAATGGTGACAGTGATGGTGCCAGTGTGGTACCCATGGCTCTTGTGCTCTGTGTTACACTGGCCTTGTGATTTGGCCTTCCTGAACTTCCGCTCTCTTCTTAAAGCTGTGGGTTTCTGCAGAACCAGCATGTCCTGCCAAACCACAGTCTGCTCCTTCCTCACACCTGGGCAATGGTAAGGCTGAGAAGAAGTGCCTGCATTGGTCTGTTGATCCCATGAAACTGATGGTATCCTGCATCACTAAAATTTTAAAGCTATCATTTCTTACTAGCTGGAGGCAGGCCGTGGCCAAGCTGTAGACACTTGACCTGCATGTCCTGAAGGTAACTGGAAATCTAGTTCTAAATTCATCCAGCTTTATGGAGAAATTTTTGATAATTGTCAAGTTTTGGTGTGCAGGTCTGTTCTGCTCCTTGTCTTTGTGCAGCTTTTGCTGCATTAGCTGTGCCAACACAGGAAGCAGAAGGGACAGGAGGGGCTGCAGAAGTTGGCTTAACCAGTGTAGCCAAATATAAATGCAGATGATGTCTTTAGTAAGGCTGTTTGGCTATGTATTTTGCTGTTCATTTAAATTAATTGTGGATGCTCAAGAGGCCCAGAAATGTTGATTGTTCCATATAAAAGTGGAGTTACATCTTGTGGAAATGTACAGAAAAACAGACATTCTCTGCTTTTCTCTTTTGTTTGCTTGCTCTTATCTTTTATACTTAATTACTAAGGACCTGATAGCTTCCATCCAGCTGTTATGGCTATCCCACTGCTATAATTTCAACACTATCTGTACTTTGCTTTAGTCTTTCCTTACGGTCCTTCTCTAGAATGCTACTAAAGTGATGCAGGGTTTTTTTGATTCTTTGAGATAAAAAGAACCCACTTACATAATTTCAGAGTGATTTTTTTCCAGAAAATACCAGATTTCACCAGCTGCAAGTGTTTAACCAATTAAACACCTTACTGAGTTGGAGGGGCTAAAAGAAGGGGATATTTCTTGCTGGTGCTTACTGCATGTCTTTCCCAGACTGTGAAAATGAAACTTTCACTGTGTAAGTCAAAGCTAGGCACTCATAAGTAGTGGTCACTATTTGCTATTATCAGCAAAATTCTCTTGGTATTTGGAAAGGTTTCTGTCAGGCAACACAATTTTGTAAAAACTGCAAGTGTTTGGAGAGGAAAATCAATTTTGATACTGAAGTACTGGGAAAGATGGGAGACAGTACTTTCTTACTCAGTAAATGTGTTGCTTGTGCATTTTATTTGGTGCAATGGCTTACAAATACTTCCTACTTCTCTGGCCCCCATCTTTTACTCAGTGTAGTTGATTCTGTTACTCTCCTGCAAGACCAGTAAATGTTCAAGAAATCCCAGTGAATTGTACTAGTGAAACTCAGTGGAGGACAGCAGGATTTTGCAGCTGTTACTGAAAATACTTTGGCTTATTATTTGTGATTACATCCCAAAAGGAAGGAACTGAACCCTGAGCTGAAGGATGAATTGGAAGGTTGGATAGGATTGTTAGAAAACAGTTTCACTGATCTAAGTTGACTGCATTTGGGATCACCAAGGTCAGTGTCAGCACAGAAAGGCATTTTGCAGTTCCAGTGTACCTTCTACAGAACTTAAAATTGACTTACCAATTATATCAGTTCTTGTAAGACTGAGGTGATGTCTTCCTCCTAATTTTTAGAGTACAGAGGAATTGCTACCAAGTCTGTGGAGATTTCAAGGACTTTTTTCTAACCTGTAACTCACATCTCCATTTCCTTTACCTTTCCTTTACCATCAGTAAGTACTGATGAAAGCACACTTAGAAGACTTGCATTTAGGAATGTGTGGCGTGACTTCCAAGTCATCTTCCCATTGCCCATGTCAGAGCAACAGAACAAATGATGAGACAGCTCTTGGCTTCTTAGATCAATTCTTTGTGACATATCTTTGCAGTGTGCAAAATAATCCCCCTCAAGTCTTTAATTTCCTTTTTTTTTTTTCCCCTTAAGAAAGAAACAATTTTTTAAAGCAGCATTTGGAGCATCTGTTTCTGATAACTCTAGCTTGAACCTAGATCTTTATAAGAAGTTCTACTCTGGGGTTTGTTTCATTTTGTCTTTATTGGAAATAATATTTAAATCAAGGTGTGATTTTTCAAAAGTAAATTTTAAAAAATATTGGTGTTACTACACATTGAAAATAACAAGTTTTATTTGCAAACTCCCATCACTTTCACTCTCATGTAAAGGTTGGCATCAGGCAGTTCACTCTGGCAACAGCTAACCAAACAGGCCACAATAGTGATCCAGGTTTTCTAAAAGAATATCAGTACTGAATGAATTGAAAATCATGCATGATCCATTATGCACTTGACCAATTAGTTTCAACCTGTGAAAATAATTTGATGAGTAGCAAACCTAATAGCTTGCTTTATCTTCAATTAATCTCCATCTCACGAGCTTGGAGGATGTTCAGGATCCCTCAAATATATGTAATAATGATATAAATAGACTATTAAATTTTGTTTGAGAAGACATAGAAGATAAGAAACCAAAAGAGCAAGGGAAATACAACTAATGGGAGTCAAGAACTGATTTTTTTTTCTGATGACTATTCTACAGAAAAAAAAAAAAGTTCCCATTTGAAAATGAGATAGGGAGAAGCTGAGAAATGGGTCTCTCTCAGGCATATTTACATATTATCACGTGATTTATTATGAGCACTCTGGAAACTCAGTGGCACCAAGATTGTTCTGGAGATACTAATCTAGAGAGGGCTGTCCTTTGTTCTGATTAAACCCTTTCATAAAGAGTAATTGAACTCTTAAGTTTTTAGTTGTTCTTTTGAATATATTTAATCGTGATTAGGGCTTGCAGATTTATTGTGCCTTCAAGTACTGAATAAAAAAAGTTAGTGGCTAACTTGGGAGTTTTCTCTTGTTCTCTTGCTTCTGAACAGTAAAGAGGCAGAATGTCATGCAGGTAATTGCACTAGACTGAGTGCATTGCCCTCGGGTGCTGGAAAAGGTCTAAGTCTATTGCAAGGCAAGATGATTGTGATGAATTGGAAACAGAGGGCCTCTCAGGGGAGTAAATCAGTTAGTGAGTCAATGGAAATGGCTCTGATAAATGAATGGATGTCAGTATTAAATCAGTTGGTGGAAAACATTGTTATACTCTGGGACAAGGATAAACATTTCAATAAAATATAGGATAGCTGTTTTAGTTGAGTTGAACCATGATTTTCTACTCAAGCAATTAGCTTTCTGGGATGATTGCAGTTTTTTGTTTGCTTGCTTGCTTTTTGGCTTTACTTGAAGAGAAATACAGTGATCTCCGTTTTTTGTACTTGTTTTTGTATCTTTGCTGGCAGATAAATTGGCATATTTATTCTGCAGTAATAACAGTATAGTACCTTTAGTGTATATGCTGGTACTGCAACTTTGCTACTGAAATAAAGCCATCAAAGACAATTAATAAATGTCATTTTGCTAGACTGCCTTTGTTCCATGTAGCTTTAGTTACAATGAAAATTACCAGGCTTAGAATGCTTCTATACAATAATTTGTGTTATTTCTTGAGGTAGTTTATCAGTCAGTGCAATAGAGAATATTCTTATTTTACAATTAAGCTCTAATTACTCTGTTTTTTCCTGCAGTTCAATAGGTAAAAGTTGCTATAGTAAAACTGCATTCTATAGTTACAAGAGTATTCATAAATGATAATGAAAGTTGGATGACAAACAAACTATGCCATACAAAATAGTCAATATTATAAGGATATTGTAATTTATGCAGTTCTTTGCAACTGAAATAAACTGTCCTCTGCTCTGCTGGCATGTCAGTTAAAAAAAACCCACAAAAACCCCCAAATCATGCACCCTCTAAAAACTGAAATCAGTGGATTTATTTGAAACTCAGAGTAAAATTTGTCCCCAAGACAGCAGACATTTTTTACAGGAGGAAAACTTGCATCCCTTCATGCTCCTAATGGCAGGGACTTTTATCAGGCATGCAAATAAAGTGTGAATCTATTTTCAGTTTTCCTTTGTCTTCATCCCACCACAGGAGGATTTTCTTTACCTCTCAGTAATGTCATCTCATTGATCAAAATATAAGCTCTAGGAACTTGCCCCTTTTTGTGTGCTATACTTATTTACTATGGTGTGCTGGATGAGCCTTCATCCCAATAAAATGTCTATTTTAATATTTAAATTAAGTATAATTTAGTTTATTTTTAAAACAGGCTAAAGGGCTTTGAAATATTAAAAATGGTCATATGTCACATGGGAACTGAGATTTCTAAATACTTTTAAAGCACTTACATTCAATATCCCATGTTCTCTTCTGGGGAAAGGCACACAACTGTCATAAGACCACTGTATAAGAGAAATCACAAGACAAAAGGCAAAATGCAAGGAGAAGACATTTTGTAAACTGATGCAGTTGCTGCATGAATGAGTCCTTCTCTTTATCTTAGGATTCACCTTAGTTGTTTGGGGCAGTGACAATCTCTGAGCTACTGCAGAGGGGCACGTGGCACACAATGAATGCTGGCTGCTGCACTCTTAGCATACAGTTGCCCCCTTTCTCTGACAGTCTTGGCTGTATTTTGGAGAAATTACAGAGAAATAGAAATGCCATTTCATTTTTTTTTAATGTTCTGCCATGCTGCAGCGTCCCAGTTTCCAGTAGATACCTGTTTGCTGTAGTTCACATGTGTATTTTCATCAAGGTTTCTGGTATCAGTATTCCTTTATAGACTTCCTGCTGCACAGGAGAACTTGATTCACTGTTACTTATTGTAGCTTTTGTTTTCCTCTTGTTGGCTGGCTGTGTTTTCTCCTTTCATGTGGTATCAGTAAGTCAATGAGTTGGGCAACTTATCGCAAGTGATCCTTTTCAAACTCTTTTAATATCCCCTGTTTATTTTTAGTGTTGCTAGATTTAATGGTTCTATAACTGTATTTGTTCAGAGGTGATTTCAGGGATGCTAATTACATTGGTAACAGGTGGGAATTCCCATGGGATTTTTTCCAAACGTTATTTTTGTTTCTTGTTTCTTTACAAAAATATAAAGAATTGCCCATAGAACATTGATCTGTAACTGTGGAGAATAGTAAAAAAAACTGCAGTTTATGTGATTGCCAGCTTCTGCACAGCATTTAATGGAAAACTCAAATTTTCTTTTTGGTATGATTTGAGAGACTGCAATGCAGCAGAACATTATGCTACAGAAAGCTCTATTATGTCGTATGAATAGACAGACATATTGTCAAGAGTTTTTTTGACCCATTTAGATGTATATGGAAAGCACTTGAAATAACTAAGTAGAACCAGCTAAGGAAGCAATAAAAAATGAATAATAGTGCAGTATAGTAAACACAAAATGGGCTAATTATAGTCTGAAATCAAATACTGTAGTTGGATTTCCAAATTTTTAGTGTGCAGCTGTTCATTCTGGCTCTGGAAGAGAACAGGAATTGCAGTCTGCAGCAGAAGGAAGCTTGTTGTGCAGAGGATCCAATACTGTATCTTTTGTGATCCCAACTGGAAATGACATTGTAAAGATAATGCAATATGGTTTCAACCAGACTGGCTTACATTTATTTGTGGACCTCATCAGCTTTTTCTCTTTAGCCCTCCTCTTTCTTCTTCTGTTTGCCTTAGTTTTTGTCTCCCACAATATTTTTGTGAATATATATGGTAAGTCATCTTGAGTAATTGACAATGTGGTTAACCCTTTCACTTTGTTACAGACTCTAAAGTGCATTTTCAATTAATTTTCAAACCTAAAGCATTCTTTAGTATTTTTCCATGTGATCTTGTTAATTATTAAAATCTTTAAACACTACAGACTTAGGTTAACCCCCTAGTTTTCTGGTTTCATGTTCAAGCCTTCATCCAGGGAAGCTTGGGATGTTGAATTCAGAGAAGTTTAAATTATACTCTAATCAGTTACTGTGTTTATAACATGCCTTTGCCACAAGTGGCATCACTTCTTATCAGACTAGTGGGGGTCTAGGTAGTGCTTTGAAGCAACACCAGGGCCTCCAAATCCCAATGCTCAGCAAATGCACATCTCTCTTCTGAACAATATACAGTGAGCTCATAGCTTATCAAGCATGACATTGAAATTCTGATTTAATTATTTGGGAAACTTCATGTATAATTTTGTTGAACTTTTTTGGTTTTCTGTTCCTCAGCACTAGACATTATGAAAATGTCTATAATAAATTTCTGTATCTGCAAGTATAAGAAGGTTGTTCAGATCTGGTAATGAAATGTTTAGATACTATGGTAAATGGATCCTAAGACTCTATAAAGAGAAGAAACATGACAAGGTCTCAACTTTCGTGTGTCCTTCCTTAATTTAATTTTCAGTTACATTCTTTTGCCTATTTGGAACAATCACTTGAAACCCAAAGGTTTCCCTGCTTTCCTCATGGGGAGCATGGAAAACAGGAGGTACTTAATTTTCATGTTTCTCAGTAAAGTTAAAGTTAAAAAAAAAAAACAAAAACAAAAACAAAGCCAATGCCAATTTAGTTGCTGTGTAATTTTGAAGTATTGTTAGTCAGAGTACCAGTGGGTGTTAAATCCACGATATGCAATAAGTTCCCTGTGGCTTTTGTAAAAATGACGCTTGTAAAGGATCTAAATAGATTGTTTGTTTTGTAGGTGGTGGACTGTGCTTGGGATGAACTAGTCAAGATCTATACTCCATCATGTCTGGCAGTTCCTGTTTAGAAGAGAAGATGATCTGACACACCAGGAATCTTCCTCTCTTCCCCCACAACCAGACTTGTGCTAAAGTGTCAACAGTGTCTCTTTATAAGTAAAACTGCTTGAATGGAGTGTTGTGCACTTGAACATGTGGAGACTTCAGGGCTTGGTTTACTGTACAGGTAGTACTTGAACTAGCAAAATGTTCCACAGCTCAGTAGCTGAAGAGTGGCCATAGCAGATATCAGTGGTATCTTCAGAGCTGAATAACCAACACCAGCTGGAGATCTGTCTGGCTAATGATGAGAGCAGAGACATGAAGCTTCTTGTTCCTTATAAAGATTAAAAGTAACTGGCAGTGTATTTTGAGATGTCACCATAAAAAAGAAAAGAAAGGAAAAGAAAGGAAAGGAAAGGAAAAGCAAATAAAGGCTTTTTACTGCAAAGTACTGTAATGTCAGCTGAAGTTTGTATCACCCAGATGCATTTACGTTTTCCTGTGAGTCACGTTGCATTATTTTCTTTTGCAATATGATGCATTTACTCTTGATCGACAGTAAATGTCATAGTTTATAGCCAGCTGATGTTTGACCTTTTTGACTGCAGCTTCACAAAGATGGTAAAGATTATTTTAATATATTTTTCCTTTAGATCTTTTTCAGTAAAACAGTTGATGAAGTTATGTAGAAAGATACTCTGATAATAGAGAAAATGGTTGTGAAAAAATGAAATATATACAAAACTAACTGGATCACAATTCTCAAGATCTCGAGATGGGGCAACCATCTCTTCTATTAGACTTGTGTTCTATTTTAAGTTAGAAAGTTTTTCCAAGAAATAGAAGAGGAATGAGGCCATATACCCAGTGTTTCTGGACCTCTGACAGCCTGGCCAAAGTGAGAATGATGTCCAGGGAAGCTGACCTATATACATGCAGATTAATTGCATGATACAAGCATAGAAGGTCTAGCATGGCCAAACTAATGCAGTCACTACAATATGCACAACATGTTCTAGGTATGTTGAATACTTTGCCTTCCCAGTTTGACCCCTCAACCCACATGCTGGTACTTACATCTAAGTTTTCTGGGGCAAGTTCAGATGTTTTGTTTCTCCAAACACCTCTGAATAGTGTTTTAGGATCAAACTGATAGTACTGCAGCACTCATTGGTATATGTTAGCCCTCTCTCCTGGTTTCCTTCTAGCCATTTTTTTTAACCTTCTTAAAACAGTCTCCTTCCTGCTGTTAGCCCGTCTCAACTACCACTACCATCAAAAGACCCTTTGCAGGTTGGGTCTTTGCAGATCTCTGGTCAGGTTTTCATAGTGTGCTGTTAATAAGTTCTCTACCCTTCTGGGTTGCAGCACTCATAAATCAACCTGTAGCAGACACTGCCAGATCTGCTGGATGCTTTGAAGCAATGAAGGAAAGGATTCAGCTGAGCTATGACCTGCAAGTTGCAGGGAAAGAATGATTTTTCAATCTTGGAGAAAAAGCCACGGAACTAACAGGCAGCCACAGGGAGACATGCATATATTGATGTGGTATATAGGGCTGGACAGGAAGAAACTTCCTTCTACAACATGATAATTTGGATCCCAATTGGATCTTGTATATTTCTTGGTCAAATGCAAACTGCCTCCAGACTGACATCTTTCTGAGCTGAATTAATAACAAAAAATAGATTTTATCTTTTTTTTATGACAGTGTGCTGTACCAAATCCCAAACGTTTACTGCACTTTAATTCTGTGTGCTGAGGAATAATGCAAAATAAAGCTGTACTGCATGCAGCTTTCAGCAGTACCATGGGCTATGAAATCTAATTTTAGGCATTAAAATTGATTATTTCAACTTCAATAGTTCTTCCACTCTTCTGTTTTATCTCTCTTTTCTGCTTCGATTACAAGTTGCATGACTGAGTGGAACATTTTGGTGGCAGGTGTGTATTTTATATGCATGTTTCTGGGGGGACAGAGAGAGTGGGTTATTCCAGAATGCTGCCATAGCCTATCAGTTGGAAAGAGAAATTTAGGAAACCTAGCGCAGGGGGAAAAATTAAGAATTCTGAACATGCACACTCAGCACATGGATTTAATCTTTCCTCAACTGCCTTCTCTCCCCTCATGTCCTGGTTAGCTTCAGTGCTGAGGGTTGCTGCATCCGGATTTAATTCTCTTGAAAGATGAGCACATCCAGAAGATGCACATAGTAAATAAAAACTGTGGCCTTTAATCTTCCTGTGTGATCTTTGAATGGTGAGAATGTGCTGTAACATTTCTGCACTGTAATGGAAAAAAAAATTTGGCAATAGTTGCTAATTCTTAATTCTCAGGGAATATTTGCTGTAGTTGTTTTGAAGAAATACTTCTTATTTTATGACCAAAATACTAGCTTCCAATCTTTTTCTTCATATACTGAAACAGTTAACAACAACAATCTAAAAGATGTAATATGTACTACTTTCAGACTTGCTCCTGTGAAAGATTTGTTTTATTTAAGTCTGGGTTTCTCTTTGGTTCAAGAAACATACTGATTAATCAAGTTCTAAAGGTGTGGATTTGTTGTTCTATAATGCTATTAAATTAATTGCACACAGTATCTTTGGCTATACTCTTGTGTTCACTTCCCCAATTAAGAAATGTTCAAAAAGTACATGCTTTTTATCTCAGAAGGTATTGAGAGTATTTTCTAAGAAGAGTATCGTAATTGTGGTTTATTTCATGCATGAGTACTGGATGACAGTCACATTTTTCCCCTGTACTGTACATAAGCAGAGACCATACTTTATTCAACTTTTCCTAGCTGTGTGTCCCATCAGCTCTTAATTTTCATAAAGGAAAGCTATTTTGAATTATTCTTTGTGTCTGCTTATGCAGAGTATATGTCAGTGATGAAGTGATCTCTTTCTTCTAGCCAAGTACAGTGCTGGCCTCAAATTTTGCTGCATAAGCAGGGTGTACTGTGCCTTTCAGTAGTACTGCTCAATGGTGCTCAGGGTCATGGGATGTGGAATAGATACAAATCTACACAATTCTTCCCTAATAGACCTCATGGTTGCATTAAATTCTAATTAAAGCAAATTCTCCATTAAACATTTTATAGAGATCTTTACCATTTTCATCCAAGAAGCCATTATAAAAAAATCTATGCCCTTAGGAAGATGCCAATTTGCTGCAGTTGTTGTTTTCCTCTCACCTGTGTCATTGTAGCTAGGTGAAATGCAGAACAGAGCATCATTTCCTTTAAAGGATGAGAGTTAAGTATCATCATCATCTCATTAGGGTAAGGAACTACAGAGTCATTCGTTGCTATGGTCTGCCCGACTGCCAGGCCAAAGCTCTTTGAAACAGAGTCAATGTATGAACTGAGCAGCCGCTGTTCCCTCTGGAAACATGAACAGCCAGTGTGGGGGAAGTACCTTCACTGCAGTGTCACCTCTGATGATGTCTCCCTGTTGCTTTATTCAATTCCTTCCCAGTGAAGAGCAGGCGAACACTTTGTGTGACTGTGAAGTGGTGGAGAGGGAGCGGGAGACCTCTACTGAACCTGGCCTCAGTCCATGTTGAGAAAGGGGTGGCTTGGCAAGGGACAACAGCTTCCTCTCCACCTCCCTTTCCCATCTATAGACAAAATTGGGAGTACCATGAGAGATGTTGCAAGAGAAGCTGCCCTTACAGCACAGGTGAGTTTCAAAAGATAGGATTTGGTAGTTGAACACTTGACTTTCCAAACTGAGTATTGGTGCAGCCTCTCCTTGAGTTTTCCATTCAGTTCTGGGCCCCACAATTTAAGGAGGCCGTGGAAGTCCTTGAATGCATTGAGAAGCATACCTCAAAGCTGGTGAAAGAGCTGGAAGGCATGTCCTGTGAGGAGAGGCTGAGGGCTTTGGGCTTGTCTAGTTCAGGGCAAAGGAGACTGAGAGGAAACATCATCACTTTCTGATGCTTCCCAGAGAGAGCAAGTGGATAGGGAACTGCTGATCTCTTCCCCTTGGAACTCAAGTGATAAGATGCACGGGAATGGTTCAAAGATGCACCAGAGGAGGTTTAGACTGGACATTTGGAAGCATTTCTTTATTAAGCAGGCATTCAGCACTGGAACAGACTTTGTAGAGAAGTGGTTGATTGATGTCCCAGCCTTGCCTGTGTTTGAGACATTTGGAGAATGCCCTTAACAACATGATTTAATTTCTGGTCAGCCCTGAATTGGTCAGGCAGTTGGACTAGGATGATCATTCTACATTCCTTACAAGTGAAATAGTCTACTAAAATTTTTGTTTCTGATACATTTGTTTCTCTGTTTCAGTCAATGAAATATTTAGCCCCCAAAGCAGTTTTGCAGTCTGATACTATGCAATGTCAGAGATTCACTGAGGTGACAAAATTGTTTCTGCCAGAGGATACACTCAGGCATAGTCCAAATTACTACAGTATTTCCAGAAAGCACAGTCTGATTTTTTTTTCCATCTGCACTTACTTGGCAGGGTTTTTTTTCTCCCATGTGCAAACACTGTCAAGGTGATCCACACTTTGCTTTAAATTGTGCTGCACGTGGGCTTGGGGTGATTCCAAATAGAGGCTGATGTAAATGTGTTGGCACATTTCTCCAGTGGGTTCTGAAACCAGACTTGGTCTCCAGTGCCTATGGTTTCTTTCCCTGCATTACCAGTTTTCATCTTCAGAGACTCATTCTTAATGTCTACCTCATTTAATTTTATAAACCTTGCCCTATCTCCTTTACCCTGCCTGTCCTGATAATGTTAAAAGAAGGCTCAAGATTATAAGGCAGCTCTGAATAAAAGTATAGTTTTTCCTTTCCTTGTGTTGCCTGACACTGCAGGAAACTGGTGGAGAGGTCTGGCTGCCCGAGAGAACTACTTTTGCTTTGCCCTTTCCTTACAGTCGATATGGTCTATTGCCATGTCCTGTTAAAACTTTTATCTGGAAAGTCGAGAGATGCGACCAGCTTATTTAAGCTTTACCAGGCTTTAAAACATCACTTTTGAAAGCTGTGTGGCTAACAGTTTTTGGTGATTTCTCAAGGCAATTCCCTCTGCTAGAACCCGGTTCTCCCTGCTTTTCTTAGCAGCGGTTCCCGTCTTTGCCGCTCGCAGCCCGAGAAGGCTCTCCCTCGGATAAGCCGAGAAAGCAGGGGAGCACTGGGAGGGATGCTGCCGGTAGGCTCCATTGATGCTTTTTCCCGGGAAGCCGTATACTTTTGGGGAGTAGGAGAAGCGGAATTCCCTGCTTGGGAACGCGCAAGCCTGCACTGGTCTCCCCGCTCCGGGAGAACTTCGGGTTTCCCACGGCTCTTCCAGGTTATTTTCGGGCCGGTGGCACTCGGCTGCGGAGCGGCGGGCGCCCCGCGGCTTCCCCGGCGCGGAAAGCACTCGGTGCCCGCTCCCACTGCCCGAACTCCCGCACCCGAGCGGGATCGGGAGGGCTTGCGGACAGCGGGGGGGCTTTCCAACCCCGCTGAGCCGGGCGTGCTCCGGGGTATACCGCGGGGAGAACCTGGAAACAGGGGGGACGGCGGGATGGGGGACACCGACAGCGGCGACGCAGACACTGGGGATGGCGTGGGGACTCACCGGGGGCGGGGAGGGGACGCGGATAGGAGGGGAGACACGCTGGGGGCGGCG
>WEIU01023789.1:41859-93867 GCA_013389925.1 Aegithalos caudatus | reverse complement strand
GACGGGACGGGACGGGACGGGACGGGACGGGACGGGACGGGACGGGACGGGACGGGATGCTGCAGACGCAGCGGAAGCCGCTCCATCTGGGCTTCGGGCGCGGGACCGGGAGGGCAGCGCCAGCCCGGGGAGAAAGACGCGACGTGCAGTCCTGGGGAACAGCTGCGGCCCCACGGAGGCAGATGCAGCCTCACGGGCGGGCAGGTGCAGCCTTACAGGGGTGTGTGCAGTCCTCTCTGATGGTACATTCTTGCAGGGCTCGGTGCAACCTTTTGGAGATAGGTGCATCCTTATGGGGGTCGATGTAAACCTGTGGGAGTAGGTGCAAACTTATTGCAACCCTACTAGGGAAGGTGCAGCCTTATGGAGGGAAGTGTATTCTTATGGCGGGTGGGTGCATCTACAGGGGTAGATGTAATGTTCTGGGACCAGCTGCAAGCCAATGGGACAATTGCAGCCCTGCTGGGAAGTGCGATCTTATAAGGGCAGGTGCAGTCTTAGGGGTCAGCTACAGTCCTCTGGGGCCAGGATGACCCGTGTTGCTTTCCAGCCGAGGTGTAGGTGGGAGGTAAAGCTGGCACTTTGTGGCCCGACAGCACTCCTGGATTGGGGGCTGCCTCAGACAACAGAGCACATGCACAGTGTGTAATTTAATCTGCGAAGAGGCTGGCAGGGGGCTTGGGAGGGAGGCTGTTGCTTCAGGGATTCCACTGTGTGGTTTCAGCTACAAATCTTCCACGGTGTCTTCACAAAAGGGAGAAGGCAATCTGATTTTGGCTGTGGGATTTAGAGGGGCTTGAAAAACACTCAATATGTTTGCAGCTTAAAAAAATGGATAAGAGATTTCTTGGGAGGCATGACTTAAGACAAGCATGACGAATTCTAGGGGTTATGGGAAGTGCAGTGATGCCTATTTCCTAAATATCCCTCTAGTCCAAAACAGTGCTCTCTTTCTGTCTCACGTGCAACACCTATGCTTATTTCTCTCTGTGACTCTTGTAACAGGAGCTGGTGACCTGACTGGGGATGCTATGGGCTATGTGACAGGCGTGCTGGCTGTGCTGATACACGCTGCCTACCTGGTGCTCATTCAGAAAACCAGTGTAGATAGTGAATATGGACCCCTGACAGCTCAGTATGCCATCGCTGTTTCGGCCACCCCTTTCCTCATCATCTGCTCCTTTGCCAGCATGGATTCCATCAATGTCTGGTCCTTCCCGGGGTGGAAGGACCCTGCCATGGTATGCATCTTTATTGCTTGTGTCCTGATTAGCTGTGCCATGAACTTTACCACCCTTCACTGCACTTACATTAACTCAGCTGTGACCACCAGCTTTGTAGGAGTGGTGAAGAGCATAGCCACCATCACGGTAGGCATGGTGGCATTCAATGATGTGGAGCCCACAAAGTTATTTATAGCTGGTGTTGTGGTCAACACCTTGGGGTCTGTCATTTACTGCGTGGCCAAGTATGTTGAGACCAAGCGGCAGAGCAACTATGAGGACCTGGAGAAAGAAGCTAGAGAAGAGGAGGGGAAAAGGCAGGCTGGAGACCAAGCTCTGTTTGCCATGGAGACAATTTCCCAGGGGAAGGGGGCTGAGGAAGCAGTGGTGGAAGGATCATCCACAGGGGAGAGACAGAGTGGAGAGGAAGAAGAGAAGGACGTCACTGAGAAATCAGCCAAGGCGTTTGTGGTTCAGGGAAAATCCACCATCACACAAGAAGTGAACAGAAGCTCGCTGAAAGAAGCCTATCTTGGAGTTTGGAGGTTGGTGAGGGGTGCTAATTATATAAAGAAGGATTATTTGATAGAAAATGAAGAGCTACCAAATCCTTAAAAAACAGATTTGAAAACCTATTGCTTGAGGACAGACACCTGGTTTTCTGTACAGGGGGAAGGCAGAGCATACATTTCCACATCAATGCTTACAAATCCAAATAATTCAGGATGACTTTACCTCATTGTCAAAAAGCAAAAGGTCATAGTTTGCTCATGCTTTGGGCTTGCTTTCAGCTGCTTTCAATATGTCACTTTAGACCCACCTCAGCTAAGGTGCTAACACTCTGCTGCAGACACAGAGAGAGCTGGGTAATGGGAAGTCACGGGGTGCTTGCCTAGCAGCCAGGAATATGAGGGACATCAGTGTCACTGAGATACTTGGCAGTTCCAGTGACACAGGAGTGGCCTATACCTTAGATTGTGTCTGGAGCCTAGTGATTTTAACACACTTGGAGGCTCTGTCAATGCGCTTCTGTATCTGTATCCATCCAATTATAGGTACTCAACATAACTAATTCCTACAATATAAGCTCGTATTAACTGTACTTTTTGTGCTCCTGTGTCGATACAATTGCAACAGAGCTAGAGGTCGTGCCACTTCAGTTATATTGGTGTAAAATCACTCTCTTATCTTACAAATTGAAGTCCTCCAGGCCGAGCCTTGAACCTGGTTTACACTGGGTGCTTTGTGTCTTCAGTAGAAATACTTTAGTCTTGTGGTGGTGTACATGAAAGCAGAACCAGATCTGAGCTTCTGAGAAGCTTTGATTGGCAAAATAAGGAGGTTTGTCTATGAGCTTTAACTACACGTAGCATTTGGAATATTAGCTTGACTCAAAAAAAAAAGAGTTTGGAAATGTTGGCATGTATTGACTGGATTTGGGAGGGCTAAAAAAATTTAGGGAGAAAGTGTGTGCCTTGTGTTATCCCTCCTAGTACCCTAAAGTCAGATGAATCAGAGCCTGGACTGGAACCCAGGTGTCCTCTCCATTCATTCTCTCATAAGCAGAGGCTGAGAGCAGAGCTGGGATGACTGAAGTTTCCAGGGGTGCTTTTGCAGGACAGTTCTGCTGTGTCCTGGCCACGTGCTGGTACATGGCTTTGTGCGTATCCACCCTCGCTGTCCCTGTGCTGTCCAGTGGAACAAAGCAGCAGGAGCTGCCCGGTGCTCCGGCAGATCCCATGGCCGAGTGCTTGGGGAGAGGGTGCTAAGTGTGTTCAGCATGAGGACATCCATGGCTTTGGTAGAGGCAGCTCCCCAGTGCCCAGACTGTCCCTGTCCCCATGGGCTGCGAGGGGCAGAGCTGCCTCTCCCTTTGGACACTCAAGCGCTCGAGCGGGAATTGGGAAGCAGGCACTCCAGCGTGGCCTCTGCTGAATATGCTGGTATTTTGTCCCACTGTCCCACAGTTTAACTGGAAAGTCTGTGGAAACAAATGTTGGAGTGTTTCTTCACCTGAAGGTATCCTTTTGGCAGGTGGGAGTACTTGGGTAGAACCATTGCTCAGACTAGACAGAGAAAAGATTTGACTGTGCGTATTTCTCACCCTAAAAGGGTGCTGCAGCCATTGGGGCCACCTTGACAACAGACTGAAACAAGTTCTTATCATTTTCTGAAAAAAATAACCAAGTTTGTTGTTGTTGTTGGTTTTAATATTGTTGTTGTCATTATTAATAATTATTTATTATTATCTGTTAAGCCACTGAACTGAGAATCAATTATTCCCACAGCCCTAATTAAGCAGTGCCTAGCCCAGTGCTCTCTCCAGCCGAGCAGGCAGCATTAGTCTCACAGCGCGTTCAGTCTGAAGTGAGCAATTTGCCCAGCAGGGAATATTTGCAAAAGTGCTCTCTGGGGAAGCTTTAGATTCTTGTCAATAAATGCAGGCAGAAACATCAGGTGCTGTGGCAGTGTGTTTTCGGAATGACTGTAGAAGTTGGCTGACCTGGCATCACCCATGAATTTTGAAAGAGATGGTGAAAGGACATTTATTCTTAAAGCCTGTAGCTGCTGAGCTGGGGGACAGGGCACGGAGCTCTGTACATCACATGTTATGTATAGCTTGTGTTTAAGAGGTACTGGCTCTACGCCAAAATACGTTTACCTTCTGTTCAAGCTCCATATGGGATCTTTTCAATAAAAGTACTATATATTGTTTCTTGGCTAATATAATAGGGCTTTTGTTAGTTTTTCAAATGCACCCTAGACTAAAGAAGTTTGTGCCTATGATTTAGAGTTGCTGTATTACTGAATTTATTGCAATATTGAACTGCTCTGTAATCATACAGATGGCTGGAGAGAAACCCACAATTCTGATCTGTCTTCACTGTGCTCAGTGTTTCCTGTACACAAAAAATGTGGGTCTTCTTACCACCTGGATGCCAGTCTTAGATCCCATAGTGCACACACCATGTTTGACACGTGCTGTAGGAAGCTCTCCACTGGACTCTTGTTTCGGGACTTTTCCTGGGGGTGATATTAAATGTTTTGCCACTTACTGTTGTAAATTATTAGTAGAAATCTGTGGAAATTCAAACAGTTTTGACTATTAAAAAAGCTGCTGTTACAATGTTGTACATTTGCATGTATAGTCGAAGTGTGATTATATTGTATTCTGTTTTTACCTGTAAATTCCCTAAATTAAAATGGGAATTGGCAAATGCAATTCAATTTTGCAGTAACAGACACTGTCGCACAACAAAATAAAAATACTGCCTCGTGCTGAGGTATTTTAATATTGTCAGCAGAAGACCGTAGAATGAGATGTGGGAATAAAATGCACTGCTTTCCAAAAGGCTCCTGGTTTTCTTATTGTTGCTTCTCCAGGGTGCTCATTTTTGCTTCATTTATAGTTATTCTTGTGCCTTTATACCATCCAAGTTTCCTCAGCATGTGACCACATGCTATAAATACTGTCATGGACAGAGGGACTAAGGACAGACAAAGGAACACAGAATTCTGAAGTGCCGGGGCCTCAGTACAGCTCAAAATTTCTGTGCTTCTCAATGGTGATTTTTTTGGTTACATATTTAAGATGATTTCATGTCACTGGTGTAACTGTCATAACTCTAGAATTAATAAAAAATGACGCTCGTTATTTGTAGTTCTATTATAAAATGCCTACATTATTAAAGGACATAATATTGATTTCATTTTACAATGTTAAGTATTTGTACTACCCTCTATGTCACATGGCAGTGGTAGGAGATGACTGAAGCATTCATTTTTACCTGTTTGCTTTGGATAAAAGGTACATGATACGCCTGTGGCTGAAACTGGGTTGTGCCAGACCAGGCTGTAGTCTGTGGTTATTGCTGAATTCATCTTAGAGTGCCATACAAATGTGCCTGCAGGTTGATTTGGAGAAGCAAACTATCCACATTGTCAGATAATAAATGAACCTGATGCACAATGACGGCTTTGAGAATAAACAGGAATTTCAGCGTCAACACATCCTTGAGTAACACCTGCTGTAGCACTCCTAGATGTGCACGTACACACACATGCACGCACACAAATACACGTGCAACAGGACAACAAAAGCCACACTGGCTATCTTTTTTGAAATACATTCTTCTCTCTAAGATACTAAAGAGACGACAGTTCATTTTGAGGCAGGTACAGTTAAAATTTCTAAGGATAAGTGAAAAATTTGCATTCATCACTAAGCTTGTATTTGCCATCACTTCCACGTGGAAAATATGCAGCAGCCTACAAAGAACAATCTGAGAATGAAAGAAATTTTACAGTTTACTAACCAACACTCCAGACCCCTGCATATGTCCAGGGATAATAGCCTTCTATAATTCTGTTTGCTGCAAAAATGCCTGTTTGCTGCAAAGGCTTTAGTAGGCAAAAAGGTGCAAGCCCTTCAGCTCTGGTCTCTAAATTAACATTTGAGTATTTTTATGCTTATCATGGAGAAGGTTAACACCTTAACCCTCTCTGCCTGTGTCCTCTATAATTTCACATATTGCTTTGAGGTTTCTTCTGTGTTTTCTATCTGGAATCTCTAAGTGCAGTGGAGGCAATCAACTCTGCTCTCAATTAGCTGCCATATTCATGCTTCAGTTGCTTGTTGAAGGTCATCAGGAAGCTTTTCACTTTAAACCTGTTCCTGTCAGGAGTTGATGAGGGTGCACATGCCCTCTTTTCTCATCCTTTGTTGCTGCTGTATCTCCCAAACCTTTTCCAGTGTCCATCCTGAAAATCTCTGCAAGTGATGGAGGACTTGCCACAGAGGCTTCTGCTAATTTTGTTTTTAGAAGGGCAGGACCAGCAGGATCTTGTATGTCCAGATTGCTTCTTTTTACCTTTGTGCCTGTTTCTGCCCACCAGGTCCCTGCATCCCATATCCCTATATAGCTCAGCCCTGGCTGTGTCCCAGCTTCTCATGGAGCTGTGCCCGGGCTGTGTACCAGTGTCCTGTGGAGCTGGGCACGGCACAGGCTCGGAGTGAGGGCCCTCACTCTGCCAGACAGCCAGCACTGAAACACGGCTGTGCCTGCCCCTGTGGGCATTTCTGATATACACAGAACCAGGAGATCTTTTCATAGTAACAACATTTTAGGTAATAAAGCTATAAATTTGTTGTTGAGTCAGGCTCAGTTTTTTTATAAGTTGAGACTTAAGAAAAGCCAGTCAAGAGGGACAGCCTGAGGTTAAAACCCAGGTAGAGAGCAAGAAAACAATTCTCAAAGAGGTACATAGGATGGGATAAAGATGGATGGGGAAAATAAAGGAGCTATAAATTAGGATGGATGGGGAGTATGTGATAGTTTGCAGAAAAGAAAAATGTTGTTGCATGAAAAACAAAAGTGACAGTATTGGAAACCAATGGGCAAAGAGTGAGGTGAATCTGCAGTGAATACACTTGAATTTGGGCTCTGGAAGAGCAGTGCATATGAAGGAGAGAGGCAGAGTGAATGAGCTGGCTGTGGGAAAGATGGCTGGATCTATTCTTTGTGGTTCTGTGATTTTTTTATTTTTTTTTTTAATTGGAGAGTTGTAAGAAATTTTGCTCTGGGCAAATTAATCTTGTTAATAACTTTGTCTTTTATGAAGTAAAAGCAATATAAGCCCTGTTTTCAAAATATCAGTACTTTTTAAAATTAGGTGCTGTTGATTTTGTTCCTGACAAAACAAGATTCCAACAATTCTTTAACAGAATTCAGAATTTCTCTGATAAAGAGCAATAACTTCTAAAGTCACAGACCATTTCTTACCTGAAATAGGGGTCAAATGAGAGAGAATAATGAGTTGGAACTGGCCTTAGTAATAAAAGAGTCAGGTTTACCAGCTGCTGTAAATAATGATCAGTATCATCAGTAGATAAAAACAGCTAACGGCTGCAGTGTATATCACTATTAACTCCTCATGTCTTGAATAGTCTTAATTTTGTTAAGTGCATTTTTATCTTAGAGTATCACTGCAAATTTGTCCTTATGGTTAGGCTAATCCCAAACCATGTACACCTGGTTAAAAGGTAGAATATGGATTTTCCCTTCTGTTTCTCAAACCGCAATCTGACCTGGCATCTGAAGAGTAGAGAGGTTCCCTTTGTCAATGCATCTTCTTAAGTGAGTGAACATTCAGGAGCACATACAAAATGTCCAACAACATTGTTATTACAAATATACGAAAACCAGCTAAATATTTCCTTATCACAATTTTACAGGAAAAAAAATTACGTTTCCTTAAGCATAGTGGCCAAGAGGCCACTGAGTGTGATTCTTCATTGAATATCAGAAGGCTGATGCACACAAAACACACCCCAGCTGGGTGCACAGCCACACATTTTTGGCCCTGGGATTTACAATATTTTCCAAAAGAAAAGAGACTGAGAAGCATTTGCCTGGCACCATGGAAAAAACTGCTTGACTTAGGGAAATTTGTCTGCAGGTTTCTGAAAAGCCTCACTTCAAGGAAGGATCACTGCCAAGCCAGCAACACATTTCCAGGATTCCTGACACAGGGTTCGACTTTCAAAATGGCTCAACTTTTTTTTTTTTTTTTTTATAATAGATGCATAGATAATATCTGGTCATGTCCTGGGCTACCTTCTGAGTGCTGAACTCTTCTTGATCACCTGGATGTTGCAGTGGCTTGATAAAACCAGTAAAATTTGATTCATGCTGAATCCAGTTCTGTCATCCAACACAAGCAGCACACTTTATTTTTCTGTCTGGGGAATTGACTTAACAGTGATTAAGTATGCTTGTATACTCATAAAGGTCTTTTATAGATGCTCCAAATATTCAATACCACAGTTCAGAAAGGAAGCTAAACAATAGCTAACTGAAGCAGGGGATGAAAATGATAGCTAGAGCTGCCTTTTCAATGGAAGATTTCGCAGAAGGAGTTTGGGTTATTTGGTACCTCAGTTTTAGGCTTTCCTCATCTTTATCTACTTCAGTGCCTTTCCTCAAAATCTCCAAATTTTGGTCTTGACAGAGCTTTAGTATTGATCTGGAACCATTCTTTACTTTTCTTTCTGAAAACTTCACCCCTGCCTGTCTTCCTGTTGATGGTCAGGTAGGGCACAACACCCAGAGTCCTGTGCCTCAGCAGCCAGCAGACAAAAAACGTCAGAGGCCACTTCCAGGGTCAAAATTAAGGACACATTGTTCTGTACTTGAATTTCATTACAGATCCATGCAGATTCATACTCATCACGAAAAGCACAGTGAGTAAGGCCTTCACAGCCAAGAAGTCTTTGCTGCATCCCTGCATTTTAAAGTGCAGTGTGAAAACTGAGATTATTTTTTAGTGGGGCTCCTCTTTGTGTTTTATATAGATGTGACATGCTGGCACATAAATTGGCAAACTTTGAAGACTCAGCCTGAGATGTGAACACAGATTCCTAGGTGGCAATGTAGAGCAGTCACCACAATCCTTCCCACATCAGGAATGCTCTCCTTTGCTGCACTAAAACATTTATGCATTTCGTGCCTTGACCAAACCTTCATTCAGTAGGATATGAGCCTAAATGAAAGCATTTTGCTACCTTAGGAGCTTACTAGTGTCCAGTGTTCCACTTCAAGCCAAGGAGAGTGCTGAAGTGGGTTCTGGGATTATTTTCTATCCTACCAAGCAGAGATCTGTGCTTGAGAAGCTGACACTCAGAATTCCAACAATGCAAAGACAAAGAAAGAGCCCCTCTGCCCCAGATCTATTTAGTGACATTGCTGTGGCAATACAGCTGATGGTAAAAGCAGCTGCTGCAGAGAAAGGAGTTTCTGTCGATTTGGCATGTTCCATGGCACCAGGGAAGGGCCACCAGCTGTGGGGGCCATGCTGGCACCCTTGAACACACAGAGCTGTGAGTGCAGAGGCTGTTGGAGACTTGCTCTGGATGCTAAAGCTGCATGGGTGAGCATCCTGTGGGGTCAGGGGTTTGCCCCTTTTCCAAAGTTCCTTAGAGGGAGCTGGCACATGCCAGCTCAGTCCCTCCCCATGCAGGGTAACAAGTCAGCTCAGCTGCAAAGTGGTATCATGACAAGGGAAAGAAACAGCACAAATTTTACTTGTGCAGTGCAGATAGGCTATTACTGCAGCAAAGTTCTTCCTTTATTACTTTTTTTCCCAGGCATAATTCCCTCTATACTTCTGAAAGGAAATATGCAAATGCACTAATAGTTTTTGTAGAAGAAAAGATTTATTTCAGAAGAGAGTTCCTGAAGGCAATGCAACGCCTGCTGAGCTTGCAAAATCATTCAGTGTATGGAATGGATTAGGTTGGTGGCTGCCTTATTTTCATTGCCTTCGAAGTGGCTGGGAAAACGAAGATGTAAAGGTAAGGACTGTAATAAAGAACAAGCTCTGTAAAGCAGCTTTGCTATAGTGACCCTTCAAACACATTTGAAAATGTCAGGGGTTTGCCATTATTCTTGAAGCTGACTTGACAAGCAATTCTGGCATCTTGACAGCTGAGCCTCAGAATAAAAAAAAAAGTCACAAATCCAATCTCCTGCAAGATAAGGAGTAGCCAGCTGATTCCCAGGATGCAGGCAGTGCTGATCTGCCCTGCTATCGGTGAGCTCTGCTGCAATGGGATATCTAATTTAGGTAAGTGCATTTCCAGCATTAGGGTGCATAAAGTCTGATTGTGAGTGGCTGCCAGTAGAAACACACAGGATCAATTTTGCAGATTCATGCAAAAAAACTGCTCTCATTTTAACCAAAATGCTAAGCTTGACTAGTAATATAAAAGTGTTATAAGCTATCTGGGAAGAAGAAAAACCAAAGGAAGCCAAAAAACTGGAGTCCCACAGACACATTTCCAAAGACTTACAGTGCTGTTCCTCTGCATTTTTTAATCAGAATAATGAATAAACATTTGAGTACTAACAAGAAGGACATAAATAATTTGGATTATTTTAAATCCAGTAGCACTATCTGACCCAAAAGCAGGTGAAGGGAGCTTGTAAGCAGAAGCCACCAGGGTCTGAGCCATGGGCATCCCAGTGCATCCCAGTACTTTCAAGGCTGGAGAAATCTACTGCATGAGGGGATCTGTGAGGTTGGAACACATCTGATGCCTTGTTTCGTCTTTGTATACCCAGATAAAATTTAAAACTTCACAACCATTTCATTTGGTTCTTGTTTTCCTGTTTTCCTTCAGGAGCAAATGTATCCCCACCAATTTTTTTTTATGACAATGCCTCAACTGGCATTCATGTTACAGTATTGCCAGGGGAAAAAAATGAAAAAATGAAAAAAAAAAGCCACCAGTGTAGATTTTTTTTTTTTTTTTTTTTTTTTTTTTTTTAACCACAGCCTCCAGGTTAACTTAGTAATTTTTTTCTGCTAACTTGCTGTCTTAAAGGTGAAGATTTAGATTAACTACTCCATTCTCTTTTGGTCTATCTGGTGTGTGCAATAAAGATTAGATGATCCACCAAAGTTGGCATTTTTGTTACACCAGTTGTGACAGGAGTTACTGTGTTCCATGGCTGGTGTCTATGTTTAAATAAAGTCCACTAGACTTGGGCTGTAGTCAGGTCTTTCATTGCCGGGACCTTTTCAACTGTAAATAGAATTGCACTCCCTCTGAAATTTTGCTTTCACTCACTTTTGTAAGAGGATGCATGAGTATTGGGGGTCTAATCCATTGATTTTTGGACTGTGAGTTAATTCTGTGTGTTTGGTGAGATCAATGTGCTTCAAAACAAGCAAAGAGCTAGCTAGCTTCTGCTACACTGACATTGTCCCATAATGCCAATGAAATTGATTGGCAAAAAGCTGTTTCAAGGACAAATAGGTCCCTCATGATCTATAAGCATCTCTCAGGATCAGAAAATGATGGACATAAAACAGCAGACTTCTCTGCTGTGGCAGCAGAGAGAAGCATAAAAAAGCTCATGTGAGGGGAGTGTGATTTTATATACCTGTCACAGGGGCTGCTGAGGTGCAGCTCAGGATTTTTGCCTTGTTTGTTACAGTTTCCCATGTTGTGGAAGCGTTCCTTGTGGGAATTGTTTACCTGCATTTAGGGATGTCAAAAATGTTGACATTTAACTGATTTTTTTTTTTCTCTTGGTAATACAGGGTTTGCTGTCATTTGTCATTAGCTTTCACCCCATTCCCTTTGTCCACAAATACTGCTGGGACATACCTGCCTCTTGAGTTCACATGCAGTCTGCAAGTCATGAATCTGCTACTTGGCAAAATTCAGGGGCAGGAATGTCCAGTGCAGGAAATGGGGATTGGATGACCACAGTGGGGGCTAAAAACTTCCTCAATCAATGCCAGATCCACTTGAGGCATTAACTACCCTTCTCCATCTGACCACCCATTGACAGATTCCCCATCTCAGTCACCAGCATCATCAAGTCACCACCTCAAGTCATTCGTCATCAAGTCACCACCTTGTAGCAGCATCTAAAATTATTAATCTTTAGTTTAGCTAAAATTATATTCTTTTATTCTTCACTGTTCTGCTGCATTTCGCACTGTCAAATCTCAGGCTGGTCTTGCACTGCTAACCCTTCCAACCATATTTACCCTTCAAGTGGTGCAGAATTATCATGACTACTCAGTGCCATCTAGGGCAGACTGGCCTCTTCCAAGTTTTGCTATTAGTTTTCTTTGGGTCTCATGCATAACTATCATTCTCATTTTATATATATTATTTCCAAGTAGACTTATATAATGGGAGGATTGTGGTGTAGCTTTGGGTTCAAAGGGAATGAAAATGTTCTTGACACAGGAAGCGTTATACTGGTGTCACTTGCTGCCAAAGGATGCAGTGGGAGCTGAAACTTGCCTCTATGTCATAGGAAGAGGACTCCATATACCCATGTATTCCAGGTACTCCATGACCCAGAGGGTTAATAAATACAGAAAACCTCCTATAAATCAGGAAATTCTTTGAGATTGAAATATGTTGATTCTGGGAGAGTATTCACAGGATGTACTGTGTAAAGGCTCCTGCTCTCATCCTGAGAACCTGCTCATGGTGTTTCTGAGAATGGGATACCAGGCAGAATAAACCTTTGGTTTAACCCAGTATGGTCATTTGTATGTTTTGCTTAATGCATTCTCTAGGAGGAACATCTGTAAATGTTTCTTCAAGATATACTCCATCTACAAAAGTCTAATAAATCCTGTCCTTCAGCAATTTACTTACTCTTTCTTACTCTGCCACCAATCATTATTTTGAAAGCTGTGCTTACCTGCTGTTAGTTTCTTTGGTGCACTCTCTGGCTTGGTTTTTTCCCTCTGCTGTGCCAAAAGAGTGACTCAGCACAGTTAGAAGTAAAGAAAGGTCCTTGCAAAGGCCATTGTGTTCTGTGTAAAATGTATCCCAGTACTAACTGCTTTTGAGTGTATGACCTGCAGGATTCCCTCACCTTAAAACAGCAAAATTCTTTTGTAAATCAGGTCAGCCACACAAATGGAAATCTGTAACTGCATCTCTGAAATAATCCCAAGAGTACAATAGTAAAATACTTCTATTGATTATATATATTTAAATTTCAAGACTCATACTTGATCTGATTTGAAATTATTAGATTCAATTACAATTTGATTAAGATGTCTGGAAGATCTGTTTAAAGCACTAACAGCTGAACAGAGGCAGGGCTGAACTCTCCAAAGGCATAAAAAACCCCCATGGTACAAAACCTGGTTTTAGTTATTCCTCAAGTTGCAGAGCTCTCTACCCCTCTATTAAGGTGACCGGCCCCAGTCAGGAGCCAAAGGATTATCTATGCTGAGTAGCTGAGATGCAGATTTTCCTGAGCTGTGTGTAGACAACAGGGCTGTGAAAGCAGGATGGGGGCAGTGATGTGTCACATCTGTGTCTTGGTATTAAGAACTGAATCCTCCCCTCTCAGGCTATGCCAGCCAGCTCAGAGCTCAACACTTGGCACCTATGCCTTGAAGAGAACTGAGACAGTCATCATAAATTTCTAAGTGCTGCAGTAAGGAGACCAGAGCCCACATGAGAACATGCCCACACGAGAACATGCCCACACATACTCCTTTGGTGCAGGATTGTAGGTTGTTTCAGCAGCTGAAGTACCTCCTCCCACTGTGACTCTTCATTCTGGTTCCTTACCTGGAGCTGAGGAACTCACTGGTTCATGTCTTCATTTCTCTGTGTCTGCCACTGCAATGCTCACCAAAGAACAAGAAATGGGAGAACCTTGGCCAGCACCCTGCTGGCAATAGTTGGATGCACTGGTGGAAACTGGAAGTAGGGCTGGAGTGCTGTAGGTGGTTGGTGGTCTGACAACAGAAGATTCAATAACTGTGGGCTAGAGACAGGCAGCAGCTGAGTTTTCTCAGCTCAGTATTTCTGTAAACACCATGTCTATGTGTGTTTGTGTTTCTCCTTGGGTATGTAGTTTTAACTTTTTTCCTTGTGCTTTCATAGTAAAAGTACAAAGATTTAACTTTGGAAAGCAATTGGCACAACACCAAGTAGATTATACCAACTTAATGGAATGGAAGGGCTCCGGAATAATTCAGTCTTGTGGACTGATAATATTTAGAATTTCCATCCCAGAAGTACCTGGAGGACACAGACAAAAAGAGGTCCTTAGTGCATTAGGCTCTGCTTATACAAGAGATGGTCTCAGGCCAAAGACTTGGCAGTCAAAATACAATACTGAGTGATCCTCTGCAACTGTATGGGCTACTAGCAGATATAACTGCATCAAGTGCATAATAGAATTGCTCTTCACAAACCTGTCAGGGCAGATAGATAGCATTGCCTCATTTAACACCAGGTTCCATCTGTGGGCAAATTCTTATTGATAGAAGACATTATGCAATATTTCTTAACAATTCATAATAACTTGCATCTGAAGAGAGGAGGATGAAGTAATGAAGAGAGATCACAGGTGCAAAAGTGTGATAAAGAAGGTTCAGCGAGTCCTCCTGTAAAGCAGCCACCAGATGTTCTTTTACTCTGTGCACAAAAGTCCTCCCAGCCCATAGTGTATTGTTTGCAGTGAAAGGCTCAACCGAGCTATCTCTTAGGTTCATACTGTCTGGGGTTCAGCAGCAATGAAATGAGCATATATATTGCAGATGGAAAATGGTGCTGGGACTTCTAGCAGCTCTTTTTACTCTTTGATAGAGGAAAAAAAAATAACCTGCCTTTGACTGTGAACCAAGTAAGAGAGAATAAAATGTGGGGGGGGGTTTTAACATACTTGCTTCAGAGAAAGACTCCTGCTTGTGGAGTTACTGATCACATAGATTTGAGCATGTATGAGCATCACTTACTTCAGAAGATAAGTGGAGTGTGACTGGTAAACAGCTTTTTTATGTGCTTCTTGTTTAGTTAATGGGAGTTTCTTAGATTACTCCAATAGGACCAAACAGGCCAATAACAGTGGTTATTTGAAGAAATCTGGTGAATTTCATACTTTGATAAAAAAATGTTTAACTCGTTTCACTAGTAAATATTAGTCTATGCTGTAAATATTAGTTTATTACTGTAAATCTCTTGTGTTTTGGAGGCTCTCTGGTAACTACATTTGGAAGATAAGAGTTCCTGGGGTAACTAAACACAGAAAGAACTACAGGATGTAGAGGACTTGGGTATGTTCTTGTTAGCTATGCAAAAATTACCAAATGGCAAACTTCAGACTTTAGACAAATTACCATGGGCACCAAATGAACAAAAGAGCTGAAACAACAGTAATACACTGCCTTGATTAGCCTTTACTGTGTTAGCAGGTCCTGGTGGCAGCCTGACTCTCCAGCTCCTGCACTTTGGCATCCATCGCTCTCCTGAGCCACCTACAGGCCCGCATCCCTCCTTGGAGCAGAGGGCTCCACCAGGCAACAGGGAGCCTTGAAACCAGGTGCTGCCTTGCCCAAAGCCTTCTGCAGGGCTTTGAAATTCTTGTTCCTCCTCCACAAACTGGGTTGTGACACTTCTGGCTTGGTCTACTTTGGAGATTAGTGTACAAGCTCAGTAGCTCCTTATTGTTTATGGGAGGATTATCAAAGGTTCAGATTACCTTAGGTTTCCAAGTAGATGAGGTAGATCTTGAGGTAGATCTGTGTGACAGCACTGGATTACTTGGATTGATTTACATGGGTGTAGCACCATGTGGACAGAACTGCACTTCTCCTGGGATGCCCAGCTCATGTCTGGCCTCAAAAGCCCTGACGAGGCAGATTTCTGTGCCTCTGTAATTTTTTTTTTTTTTTTTTTTTTTAAATGAAGTACTAGGAATTTACTATTCCTGATACCAGAGGTCATGCCATGAGACCTAGAAAAGTAGCTACCCAGACACCTATGACCATATATTTGCTGCTGTCCTTGTCACAGACAACTGTTTCTACAGCAGGGAACAATGTTGTCTCCAGAAGCAAGTGAAAATGGATGTGAGAACCATATGCTGTAGATGGAGAGTGATGGGATAGTGACCATCAGAAAGCTGAAACAAATGAACCAAGTTTGCCTTCTCCAGAGACTCTCTCTATGGTCCTCAGTTTGGGGATGTCCATGAGAGAGGAAAAAACCCTCACTGGGGTCAGGCTTAAGGCTTCTATTTCCCAGTTCCTAGAGTCAGAGGATTTGGGAATTTAAAGATTGGAGCTGGAGCCCACATGGGAGGGCTTGCATTTTGTGAGCGGCAGGAGATGGTTGTCCTCTGCCCAGGGAACCAGCAGTATTCCTCCATCATGGCTGAGCACAGCAAACTTGTTTCCTTGTGTCTTGCTGTTGTTGCCCTGCTCTGCAGCAAAGGCAGCTCCCAGCTCTCCCCTTCCCTTCCCAAAGCCACAAGCATGGCAAAGGTGTGTGGTATATTGAACAGCAAGTGCCTCTTCCACTTAATCTGATATATGCTGTAATTTATTGCAGTATGGTGCTGTGCTCCAGCCTCAGATTTTCCTACAGTCTCTACAGCTTTCTCGGTCTCTGATCCTTCCTGAGTGTTTATGTGAAACCACTTGTGATTTTTCAAACAATGTGTCTCTGTAAAAGAATAGGCTCCAACTAATAAAAAAAAGTTCTACACTCTAAAAATAAGATGAAATTTTAAAAAGGCTATAAAAAATCTGCGTCATTGACTGGCTCCGGATGATCTTCATGAAAGAGAGAACAATATTCAATTTGTCTAAAACCCCAAGTTCTTCTCAAAAGAAAAACAAAAAATTGTTCAGCGACATAATGTAAATTAGAAAGCCACAAGCACAGTTCATACTTGAATGAAATTAATTCACACAGGATACAGCAAATATGGCATAACTACAGCACCACTCATATTTTTTTTATACCACCAAAGCCTTTATTTCCTTTGAAGATGGGTAATTGTAAGGAATACAGTACTTTTTCCTTCTCATGTAGAATTATTCTCCCCAGTCTCTCTGTGTTGCACAGTGTATTATCTGCCAATGATTAAAGCTGGCTTCCTGTCCCTTTGGGTGTTTTCAGAGACTGTCAGTGCCTCCAATGGGCTGAGGTTACCTAGCAGAAGACTCTGTATATGACCATAATAGCACCTTATTTATCTTCAAAGATAAAATCTAGAAGCCATGACAGATCTCTTGATTTATTTGGTTTCCCTGTAAAACGGTTTGCTTTTATTTAAATGATTTTTAAAAGAAAACAAACTCAAAGCAAAATACAAATTTCTGGTATTATCATCCCTGCAGGCTTGCTACCAGGTTCACATGGTCATTATACCTATGGTGTTCCTACCTACTGAAATTTCATTAATCTCAAGTCATTGATTCAAAGTAAAATCAGGTTGGTTGCAGTGACCTGAATGTGTTCCAGGGAGTTTGGGCGGTACCAACTTTATCTTTCAGAACACTTTCCCTTTCAGAAACAAAACCCCCATTTTCTAGCAGCTCTATGGGGGGAAAAAAAATGCAAGCACCATAATTTGCTTTTCCTGATGCACCAGAACAGAGAACTAAGAGAACCACATTTTGGCTATGTGCCCTAGTGCTAGTGCAAAGAAAACTATGTTTCAAATGCATGTTTGTGGCATTGCTTCGGCAGAAGGAGGAAGCACTCACTGCAGAAAAGGCATCCTTCTCATCCCTGCATGTGAAGCTTTGCTGCTTCCCTGGCTTTGCAGCCTCATGGTCTGGCACTGCAGGCTTCTCATTGTAAGAATGGCAGGACAGGACATGAGGATTGCTGTCAGCACCCATTTTTGAGGAAGACGTAACACAATGTTCCCACTCATTTTGAGGACTCATGCCTCTATATAACCATGCAGAAAATAAGGAGATAGTCCAAAACTTGCTTGAAACATATTAATTATAGACTACAGCCAAGAATGGGAACTTCACCCACATGTAATGTGAAATCTGAAGAACTGGAAGCAAAATTTGGCTTTGTCTGCCTTATCATTTGATCTGGCTGAATTTTTTTTGTATTCTAACAGTATTTTTGGTTCCACAGAAGGATCATTGTGATTAGCCTCTGAGGGATTTTGTTGGACCCTCTGTTCCCTGGTTTAAAAAGAAGAACCTGGATCTGCTAAGGATATATGGGGTTATTTCAGTCAAGTCCTTAGTCCCCTTCACTAATTTATGAAGCTCCAGGTTTGAGCTCTTTACTGCTACTGAAAAGATTTTCAGAGCTTCAACTCTCCAACTATGACAAACTTTGTTCTCATTCCTAGCATTTCTTCTCTCTCAGTAATTAAATTCTGTTTCCAAATCATGGATAGCAATTTACAGTATAGCATATCCATACCCCTGAGACATTGTGTCCACCTGCACATCCTGTTCTACCTCATGTTCATTGGTAACAGCTGAAGCTGAAGGTTTGCTACCATCCTTGGATTAGTCCCAAGTTTATGCCTGGTTTTCCATGTGCTTCTATTCTCTCAAATACAATAGTATGGAGGGATTTCTTACATTGTTGTACAATTTTTATTATGGGACATCTTGTCTTCTATATTTCCTATTCCTTTCTTGAAAGAAAACAGTTTGGGGGAAAAAATTCTTCAGTGTCTGGAGGTTTGGGGTGTGTGGGTCTGGGTTATTTAAATGGTGAAAAAGATAAATTCAGATTTGGCGACATCTGATTTTTGGCAGGAGATATATCTCAATTATGTCTCAGAATGACCAGGATCTAGGAATCATTTTTTTCTTTTAAATCCCCCTAAGGGCTTTATCAATTTGTCTATGCTGAGAATGCCTCATATATACTGACAACTCTGATCTCTCCACAAATTTTATGCTGGCAGCAGTGTTCTCCTACAGGACATCAAGAGGAGGTGTCATTTTCTCCTCTGTAGGTAGCATTTAGATTTGTGAATAAATTAGATAAGTAGGACTGAGAGCAGAGTCAAGTATAAATGACTTCTCATTGCTAACAAGAAAAGACATAATTTTTTCTTCTTGTGTTCTTCAAGAGAGGTGGAAGGTCTTCTTTCTTGAATTGCTATATAGCCTCAAAAGCTGCTGGTGTGTGGAATACTCAAATTGACATGGAATTGGATCCTTCCTTGGGCAGAGGAAGAGATTAATTTCTGTGACCCACTTCTGGGGTGAATGATCCAACCTTTCAAATATACTGGTGATACCACTACCACCTAGTGATCCTGCTCGAGAGAAGACTGAGCCTTTCTTGCCATAAATACCTGCTTTCAAAAAGGTATTATTTCAGGGCTCAGAATACTGAGTGTAGGAGTTTCCTGTCTTTTCACTTATCACAAGGTGCTGACACCTTAGAAAGGCATGAGATTTCCCCCTGCACATTCCTGTTTGGTGGCTTGGCCTGGTGTCCTAAGATGGGCCCTCTGCCCCAAGCACTGGATGCACTGGCACCCCACGAAACATCTGACTGTTCCTATTCTTTCAGTAACAAATTTGGGCACCAAATCAGACCATGGAGTCCACTCTGGGGATGGTGTCATGAATAAATATTTCAGGTCACTTTGAGAAGTGACAAGGCAGTGGAGGGGAGGGGATGCACCAACACAGCAGGTTCCTGCACTTAAGATCTTCCTTGGATTTGCTTTACTTTCATTTTTTCTTACAAATTTGAGAAATATACATTTCAGAAATAATGAGAAAATGGTGAGAATCAATTGCATATGGAACTACTAGAAAGATTTCAGGCTACAAGTCCACAATCTGGAAAAAAGGAGACAGGACAACCCTCAGAGGAGAGCCTCATGGGGAGCTTCTAAACAGATAAAAAGAGTTACAATACTTGTTCCTTTATGGAGCCTGCATTTCTATGTGTCCCTCAGCCAGCGTTTTGGTGATTACTGTGTGTAAATTTGGGCAGAGATGGTGGCTTTAAAAAGCTGCATTTAACCTACCTTCCTTTCCAAAATGTTGCAGATTTGAGGACATTTGTAACAGAATACTCTCTGTGAAAAGAATGAAGAGAAAAATATCCTCTCTAAGACTTTTTTTTAACCTAGACACACTCATGCAATTAAAATACCTGCAACAGGAGTGGTGTGGTTTAACCCCAGTGTACCAGGGATACTGACAGCAACTGTCCCACACAGCTGCTCACTTACTCCCCCTGCCCCCTTGGTGGGATGGGAAGGAAAATCAGGGGGAAAAAGTAAAAATCCTGGGTTAAGACAGTTTAATAATTGAAACCGTGTAAATCATTATAATAATGATGATAATAATGATAATAATAGTAATGAGCAGAAGACAAAGAGATACAAATCCCAAGAAACACAATACAGTTGCTCACCACCCACCAGCAAGTGATTTGCCTGTCCCAAAGCAGCAGTTCGTCCCTCCCAGCCAATTCCCCAGAATTTTTATAACTGGCTGTGATGTTCCTTGGGATGGAATATTCTTTTGGCCAGTTTCCATCTGCTGTCCTGGCCGTGGTCCTCCCCAGCTTCTTGTGCACTTCTTCAGTGGCAGTCCATGGAAACTGGGCAGTCCCTGACTTAGAGTAAGCACTGCTCAGCAACGTCAGTGTGTGAGCAGTAGTTTCTTCCTAAAACCAAAACACAGCACTGTACCAGCACCTGGGAAGAAAATTACCTCTATTCTAGCTGAAATCAGGACAGGGAGACTATATTTTATTTCACTTGAAGGATGCTCAGCTAGTACCGCATTTAAGAACTTTTAAATTGAACTGTTAAAAATTACACGAGTGCACATAGCTAAGAAACCTAGGCCAAAGAATCACGTCTTTTATCTTTTTCTTTCACTTCTGCCTCGCAGAAAAGCCGGGCGCGCCGCGACCGCCAGGCGGCGCCAAGCCCCTCCTTAAAATTCGGAAAGGGATAAACGGGAAAACTTGATCGGCGAGAGGCTCGGGAGAGAAGCCCGTCACTCTTGTGCTACCGAGCTGTCAATGGCACATGTTCTACACAGGCACCGGAGGCTGTGGTTATCTGTGCCTGACTGGGATCCTGAGCAAGTTAAATATGAGTTTTGGTTACATGCTAAAATAACACCATCACTTTTCACAATTTGATCGAGGATAACATTCTCCACGCCAAGCATTTTAAGCAAGCAAAAATACATGGACTCCTTAAAGAGAAAAATACAAAGGAAACTCCTCATCCTTTCCCACCTGCCTGCAGGAGGTGGGGAAGTGCAACACTGCTGGAGCACCAACAGGCCATTCTGTGTGTCACAGCAGAGGTGTGGAGGGGACAAATGGGTTCCAGGAACTCCAGTGCCTTAATCTGCTCCCGTAAATAACTGGCACACCAATATACTGAAATGTAAAAAACTGTCACCCCAGCTCAAAGCTTGCCATCGGCCCGACTGGCAAAACTATGGAGCCCCAGCACAGATTATTTACTTGTGGGTTTAGACAGGTAAGTAAGTCCTGCTGGTTTAAAACTTCCCTTGAATGTGCTGGTGGGGAAGGTGTTGGGAAGCCTGGAGAAAGATACTCATGTAGGTAACAAAAAGAAGAAAGGAAAAGGTTTGCAGGGAGTTTTTTAGTTATGTATGGCAGGTCTCAGAGTTGTTTGGGCTAAGGCTTAGGGTTAGGATTAGGGTTGATAAAAACCACAAAGCCTAGAGCTCCAGGGGCACTGCAACTACAAAAGGCATGCCAAGGGGAGCACAGCACTGCCACAACGTTGCTCCCTCCACACATTGCTCCTTGACACCACCCATGTGCCTGGAACTTCAGCCTCAGGTAAAGGTTTCTTTTACTGTTCTGCTTAGGGTTAGGGTCCAAGTGTATATTAGAAATGTGGTCTTTTGATGTTTTCAGGCTCTACTGAAAAAGCCTAGTAATATGGCAGTCACCAAGTCCTTAGTATTGCAGACTCTTTGACGTCTACCTCTTCATGTGCTTTGTTACTCTTAACAGATTTCCTCATATAAAGCCTCTGCGAGAAGTCCTCAGTGACATGGTGTACTTTTGCACCATGAACAGTTTTATGGCTGTGTCTTTACTAAATTCACAAGCAGATTAGGGAAAAGTGTAAAAACTCAGGTGAAGCAAAGCCCATCTTTCAGTCTCTTGGTGTTACTGCCAGTGGGCATGTACTTCCAGTTCTGAATTTATAGAGTGCTTGAGAAAAACATCTTTCCTTTACTTTCACTTGAAATCCAAGGCTGCCCCTGTCCTGCTTGTGGCAGTGCAACCAGTGACCAGACTCAGTACTGCAGCCCATCCATCAAGTGCTCATCCACAAGTGCTCATTCCCCCATCCTCCATAAAACATGACTCTTCTCTCTGAATATGAACGAATGTGCTCTCAGACTCGAGTTTCTGCTGGCTGCTTGCAGATGGATAAACTGCTGGGTGAACAGCTGGGTACCTGTGTCCGAGGTTTCTCTTCAGCTTGAGAGGTTTCCTGTAGAGGAAAATTCCCATGGATGTTGGACACATCATAGATGAAACTACCCAGGTAGATTAACCAGCTCATGCTATTTAGTGTGAGATGATAATTTTGAAAAATGGAAATCAGGCAAAATTTTAAGCAGACCTTGTGGTTGGACGCAAAATTATGAGCTAGCCTTTTCCAGAGAGGTCTCATTTGGAAATAAATACAAATGGATGGATGAAAAAGAGTCTGAGCAGTGTGTGTGCTCATTTGTGGTTATTTAGAGGGCCAAGACTGCTCCAGGTTTCAGCAGCAGCCTCAGTAATGTATCACACTCATGCTCCTTCGGAACAGCCTGACTAGTTTAGCCTTCTAAAATGATGCTGTTATTATTATTATATTATATTATATTGTAATGTATTTATCTGGGAGACATCCACTTGGTTTATGGTTTTAGATATTGAAATATCAATAGGATTTCACCCAGTGCAAGTTTTTGCCTCTGTAAATGTGCTTATTATAGACCAGAAGGTTCACACTGAATCTTCCATTGCCATTTTTGTTCTTTTTGCGTTACTGACAAGCTGCAGAGGAAACAAGGGGGGTCTGAACTGTGCTCTAAAACTCTTAAAACATACACAAGTAACATAGCAATGGAGTAACTGAGAAAAAAGGTAGTGAACACTGGGGTTCAGCATAACTCAGAGTAACCAAATTCTCAGTCATCTGCTTTCCTTGAAACTGTGACTGACAAGTATCTGGCTCTCTATTTCCTCTTGCACTGCTGGCAACACCTTTAAAATATTAAAAAGATAAAGCAGATTTAGTCCATCCATTTAGTGATTTTTAACTTCCTAGTCTGTTTGTGAAGATTTTTGTATTTAACGAACAACTTCCTTTGGTAGGCTTCCCTCTGCATGGGAGGACTCAAATATCCTTGGTTTCCCTAAGGCACAAAGGGCCTGGACTCCAGTTCCCCCACTTCCAAGAAAGCAAGAGCTTTGGAAATTTAGGGACTTCTCATCTTGGAGTGTTCATGAACCTGCTGACAAGATCTCAGGTGCTGTCCTGGCCTCACCACACAGTAGTGTGACACATTTCTGCCAAGGAGTTTTCATGGTTTAGAGAATGAATCAATGGATTTCCCCTGTAGCTCCTGGTGTTAGCTATAAGAAGTTGCAATGTGTCTTGGTAGCCCAAATGCTCCTGCTTCCTTCAGTGAATGAAAACTGTCTGAGGCAGACACTGAGTCCTGCACCAGGCAGACCAAAGCTGAGAGAGGTTTGGAGGAGCTTTCCAAATGCTAAACATGGTGTAATAGAGGCAGAAATAGAAAACAGGAAGAAAAAAGATTGGTTTGCCTGAAGCCCTAGTGAAGTGTGTTTCAAGCCTAAGGATTAAATGCTAAATCCCTGCCCTGACTATGAACTGCTAAGAGTTTTCTATCTCTAACTGAAGGTGCATTTTGGTATTTCTACTGTTCTTGTTGCCATGAGATTTCTATTTTTAATAGATGATATTTGCACTATATATTTCAGATGTCCAGTTTAAGTGAATTTCAGCCATGTACACTGACTTTTGACGTTTCTTTGCTGCTAGGACTGGAGAGCACACTGGATCATGGAGTAATGAGATATCCTTGGTGATACTCTTAGGACAAGGTTCTTTCCAGCTAACTCAGTGGGGTTCTCATGTACTCTGTTGCAGAAGAGACAAAAACAAGTAGTAATCAAATCAGACTGAAAGAAATCTTAGCCATCTGCCCTGTGTCTTGGTGACTAGAAGTTAGAAGATAAACAAATTTACAAACCTAGTCTCAATAAAGTTCCTTGGTTTGGTTTTATTTTTATTTCCTAGGAACACTGATGACCTCACTATAGCAGATAGCTTTCAGATAAATGTTAACAAAGTTATGTGGAACAGATCTGCCTTCTTACTAATGAAAAACAGAACAGTAAAAAGGTAGGGAAAACAAGCCACAACTGGTCCGTTGGCTTAATGGATTTTGATTATTGCTATTTACTGGAATATTTGGCATTGAATCAGCCATGAGGAAAATGCTAAATTTTAATGGAGCCAGTAGTAACAGGATCATTGCACAAGCTACAGAGAATAGGTGGGATGGTTTTGCTTTTACAGCATGGACCTCAAAACAATCATTATTATTGTGAAGAATCCTAATAATGAGAGATTCTGCATTGCTGAATGCCACAGAAATATCAGGAAATTATCAATTGTTACAGACAGTTCCAGGCATTCAGAACAAAATCTTCAGTTCCAGTTCAGTTCATTATCTGCATTACATCAAATGTAGCACTTAACCCTGGGAGAAGGTGGAATTTCTATTTCAAATGCTCCAATCCTTGGCAGGAGTGTCCAGTGCTCAGTGCAACCACAGGATTTTGGGTGCTGACCACCCTGTTTTTCAGACTTCTCAGCCCTGGCTGAAGCTATGGATTTCTCTCTCACATTTCTCATAGAGAATAAAGCTGGCAATTTGGCAATGTCTTCTTCTGAATTTCCTACATGCTCAGGTGGCCAGGTTGCACAATGGATCTCAGAGAAGCACTAAAATGTCAGGATTATGCTGAGATTTCCTTTGAGGTTAACTAGGAAATGAAAACTGGTGTTAACCTTAAAAAACTTGATGAAACAGAGAATGGCACAAGCAGCAGGGTAAAACATCTACTGTAAGAAGGTACCACTGTCAGGAGAATGGGAAAAATAGAGCCTGCAGTACTGGGACCTAAGGCCAGTTGCAACATAATATTGCACAACATTCTGCTGTAGAAGAAGCTTGTACTCAGCTGCTCTGTGTCATTAATCTTGGTCAGCTTATTTCTATTAATGGCATTGATGCAATCTTGGGAAAACAGGAGTACCTTCTGCTCCCTAAACATACTCTGCAACTTGAAGAGGATTTGAGAAGCATGCTTGGATTGAACTTGTGTTGCCTGTGGAAAGGTTTCTATTAAAGCTAATGCTGTAAGTGAGATAGAACCGGTCCCTCCTGCGAGACTCGTTTATAAGAAATTTATTAGTTTGCATAATGGAAGCAAGACCCTTTTCTGTTTGCCACACAGATCAATTGTTTACTAATTGGGTAAAAGGTGATGGCTTTGCCACACCCCAGTGTGTTGGAGCAGAATGTATTTACAGAGATATGGGACTGTTTTGACGAGGGCTGCAAGGCTGAGTACTTCCGACATTTATGGTTTTGATGATCTAGAAGTACAATTGTCCCAAAATATAAAAATCCTGATTAAAGATTTGTGATTGCAATGAGAAATTATGAACGTTGCAAATACAGAAAAGACATAAATTAAAGTAAATTAATGTTTAACTAGTGATATAAGATACACAAATGTATTGCAAGAGATGAATACAGTAGATAATTTCAAGAGATGAGTGCAGTAGATAATTTGGAAGGTTTTTTGGATTCATGCTCACATTCGTATATAATAAGCCATGAGATCCAGTTTGCTGACAAACCCTTGCTTCCTTAGTAGTACAGGAACATACAGAACCAGTTCACTGCTGGTTCCAGAGGCTCAGCAGAGAGGTTGATATTGCTGCAGCTGACATTGCTTCAGGACCTTTCTTAGCAGCTGCAATAAAGTCTCTTTGCAAGCAAGGGACTGAGAGAAAGGAGCAAAAGTCAGCTTTCCTATCACTACCCCTATTATTCCCTAATAGTATCTTTGCCTACACTACCTACAGAAAGAGATTGAGTGTCAGCTTCAGACAAAGCCAAAACTTGTAGCTGTGATTAATTTGGAGCCCTTTGCTGAATGCTGTCATTACTACATGCTGAGATTGCTCGTAGGTCTGTGCTGGGATGTAGGCACTCCTATTTCCAGTAGGAAACAAATTCCCAGCAAAGAGAAGAGGGTAAAAATCTCCTGCTGTTGCCCCAGGGTACACATAGGACCTCTCTGCTCATCTTTAGCATCATTTAACTCCTGATTCAATAGAACAGAAGGCAATCCTTAAACAGCTTTCACTATTTTCCTTTGCTCTTTGGCAATTCGTGCTTTTATTTCTGCAACCAATTGCACTGCCTGACATGAATTTTGCTGGCTATCTGTTAACAATTGCTGACTCTCCCTTTCTGAGTGATAACTGCTGCCCTGCTGCCAGACTGCTTTTTGGCTACAGATTAAAAATATGAGCCTCAGGGAAATTGGGTGGAGGAGAAAAGGGAGAATAACACTGAGCAGCAGAACAGACTGCTACCCATCTTTTCCCACAGCTAAGAAATACGGAGGGCTTTAAAATTTCTGGTTGATCATGAAAGCTCTATGAAGGTTTCTAAACTTTATATCATATCCTCATATAAGGATATAACACATATCTTGGGTAAATAACAAACATTTGTTTCCAGCAGTCTGAGAGCTATGCAAAATTAATCTCTCATGACAGAGAAAATTCCACACCAAGAGTTTTTTGGATTTATCTTTAAAATGTATTTAACTGTAAACATTAAATTCTTTTTTTAGGATGCATATAATATGTGACAACTGCTTAAAGAATAGTCTCTGTGACCACAAGGGAAAACTTAAGCACATTCAGTTGAGGAGAATTATTTTGGAGTGCTTGTGCAAGTCTGTTTAGAAGGAGACAAATAGAGTACAGTGTCTTTTTAAGTCTAGTGGAGAAGAGTAAACATGCCTCTAAATCCCATTACACAGGTTGAGTCCCTCTGATCTCTGTAGATGTGATGGTGCTTGCATTAAAAAGAGCAAGGGGTAATTTACGGGATATCATATTCCCAGAGATAGGGTGAGAAATAGATGTACAGATATATTCTTACAACTCTTTATTTTGCACAGAGAATAATTAAGTAAACTCGGAAACACATAAAACCATTTTCCAATAGAATATTAGTGAAAGAAATTTTATCTTGGAGAGTTTGCAGAGCAGAATGTAGTTTGCATTCAGGAGGAGCACTGGGCCATGAGTGAAATGGCTATTCAGAGCTTAAAAGGTCAGGTGGCACAGGTTGGGAAGGGCATGACTGAGAAACCTGAACACTGGTGGAATCCAGGAAAGAAGTTTGCAAGAGCAGAACCACTTCCCTCAACCCTTGGCCTCTTCTGCAGCCAAGAGCAAAGGAGAAGTGTAGAAACAGCCTCACCAACATGCCCTGGGATTTTTCTGTGCTGTTTGGGTTGATGATATTTGCTGTATAAAACAGGAGCCTTTCATTTGGTTCTCATGCTGTGCCCTGACAAACTTGGGTGTATTTAAACCACTCCAACTGAAGTTTCTTTTTTTTCTTTAATTCTTGAAGACTCTTTCCAAACCATCTATCCCACTTGTCAAGTGTCCTTCTGGGAAGAAAGATGTGCTACAAAACAAAGTAGCACACAAACCACATCCAGCAAAACAACTTTAATGCCAACATTAATGGGGCTGCGGAACAGAATGGGACAGCATAGCGGGAATTTGGAGTTCACCCCACTCAGCACAGCAGAGATTAATGCCATCTTAAGATAGCTGCCTGGTATGACTTGTTACCTTTTCTTCCCTAGAGAGTGGTTTACTTAGATCCTTTTGGCTGTCTTTGCCTTGAAAGTTGGGCTTGTCAGACTTCTGTTCTTCTTGTTTGTCTGGACTCTGCAGCTGGTTCACATACTAAACTTTCACCTTAAGATTTAATATTTTTAGTTTAGACCAAACTGGAGATGTGTCTAGCTTTGAACATCTAACAGCTTGGAGTAACCTGCACTGTGGGAATATATTGCTGAGGGAAATTGTGACTTTAGCAGTTACTACATTGGGAAGTGTTGTCCGTGTTTTGTCATCTTCTGTCCTGCACACGACACTTACTGTATGATGGTTTTCAATTAATTTCATCCTTTCCATGTATCAGTTGCCCTGTCTATAAAACTGGAGTAGCAACTTCTCTTCCTTTATCTTTAATTACTATAAAATGCTTGAAGGGCTTGAAATAAAAACCAAGGCAAAATTAAAATATACAAAGGATACATGGGAGTGCTGAAAGTACTTAAATATTTTGATCTCTTTCTGTCACTCTGGAAGGGTCCAGGTATTTTTCAGTATTTTCCCGCTTTTTTCAGTAGGCGGTCTTGCTGAGCATTTTGCTCCACCCTCAATGACACGATCATGAGAATTTACAAAACCAAAGCAATTTGCTGCCCTGCTGCTGGGCTACCTGCTTACTAACTTATTTTGGACATCTGGAAGATGTTTCTTAATGGCAGTTCTTAGATGGCAAGGCTGATGTTGTGTGTTTATAGCACAGGCTGCTGCTGCTAAAGCCAGTATCTGGGTGGGTTACTGTGAAATGAGAATGTTCTGGCACCACAGGAGTCACTGCTGCAATTTCGGGTGCTAGCAGACAGCATTTACTGAAACTGCTGCCAGAGGAAAGCAGCAATGCTGGATTTCTACTTGGATGAGTAAGTCCTTGTAACTTTGACAAGGTAACAAGTAAGGTGTGAGAGATCTAGGAGGTCACCTTGCAATAATACAGAATTAGGACAATTCCCCTTCTCCAGGTTTCTCAGCCTGCAGAGTCCTTATAGTGTTGTAAAGAGCAGTGGCGAACAAGAGGCCTTCAGAGCAGGGACAGTGTGATTGAAAAATACTGTAATGCAGGATATTGCTCCTCCAGCCAAACAGAGGCCAAAGCAGAGAGCTGAAGCAGCACTACTGGAATGTGTGTCTTCCCTCAGCCAGTGAGGGTTTACATAGCTGTGTGATGCTAAGGAGCAACTCCTCTTCTTAAAGCCTACCTTAGACCAGAAAAATCTGTCTTAGCTAGACTGATTCTGGAGGTATTAGAAAACAGAAGTACTTTTTGTTTTTTTTTTTTTTTTTTTTTTAAACAAGAAAGAAAAGATGGTGAGAAACTATGGAGCCAGCTTAGTGTCACTGCCAGTGTAAACTAACAAAATTTTGATGGTTTCTAAGAGATGGTACTAAACATGAACATTACTTTCTACACTTACTGTTATGTTCTCCTGGGCTGATCCACCTTGAAACCTACATGCAAAACCAAGGCACAAAAATCTTGACATGTTGCTATGTCTTCCTTTTAAGGAGAACTTTGGTATTTTGTATGGACAACATGAAATGGCTGAACAGGTTTAAAGCTTTGACTTTGCCAGGATGAATCACATCAGATGTAAAAGATTCAGCTGTTCAAAACTGTGGTGCACCGAGTAACCCTTTTTAAAAAAAAAACACTTTACTGTAGAGATGAGCAAATACTTCTTATTTAAAGAGGAAAATAAGGGATTAATCAAATTCTAAGACTTGACAACGTATGAACATCATTGTACCACCTAGCATATTCCAGGCAAGAAATGTCACCCATTGTTAGCATTATTGTTGAAGGACGACAATGTTGTTTGAAAGACCTACAGGCATTAGAGAATTTTCACAGGCCTTGGTAAACAGTCAATTGTCCATATTTTAATATATTCAAACCATGCTGCTCTTCTGTTTTAAATTTCACTTGTTTCACATCCAAATCACTCTGTCTGGTTAAGTCTGGTTTGCAGGTTAGACCGTATAGAAGTCATGACTTATTTTTGTTTCGATATGCTTTGATAGATTTTGTTAGTCCCAAATTCAGGAATTCACTCAGTTTCAGGGCAGACCTTAAAATTTAACTTGAAATCAGCAGAAACTGAACACATTTCTGTGTATTTGTTAGTAATGTAATTTGAAGTATTTCCTTGCTCAGTATATTTTCGTATTGTGAAATTTCTAGACTCAGAATGTTTCTCAGGGCTTTTGCTGGACCTTCCCTACTTTCCATAGGAAGAGCAGTGCTAAGTAATAGTGTTAGTTGCTCTTTCCAGACCCCACCTCTGGAGCCCTCTTGATCATTTCCTTACCCTTCATGCAGCAGGTGACCTTGCATCATGTACTAGGGAGATATCATGGATTCCCCACCTGGCTAACCTCATGCCCACTGGGTGGACACTTTGTCTGCAGTCCTTACCGCACCAGACATGGCTCATACTGCATGTTCCCCTCATGTATTTGGAATTTTCCATCTGGTCATTATCATTCTGCAGTAGCTTCTCCAGGGGTGCTCTATGTTAGATCACAGGTATCTTGCACTCAGCTCTTTTTTGAGTTTCTCCTTGGACACCCCTATCTCTATGCCTAAGCAGTAGGCAGTAAAACCATGCTTACAATTATAGTTACTTTTCCAAAACTGTGTGTGCCCACACTTAGCTATCAGTTTCATCACCATTAGATCTCATTTTGATAGTTAGGTTTCCTGTTTTTCAAGCTCTGGGGTGCATAGCTTTGGCCTTTTATAGTAGCATTTGCCTTTCATCTTCATGACTTACTGTGTAAACCAGAGACAGTTTTTCCAGTAGTAGTTACATCAGTCCTCTAAACAAAGCTAAAGGTCTGGTTTTATTGCCAAAACAATCAAGGAATATACATCTTATTGTCCTCAACAAACTGCTTCTTCATTCTATTCCTGTCCCATATAATTTTCAAAATCACTGGTTTCCCAGCTCCAGGTAACCTTGTGTTTGAGTATAAACTTAGTCCAGGTGTATGATTTTAGGTACATGATCTTGTTTTTGGCTGCATTAAGTCTACTAAATGTAACTAAGGAAAGTTTAATAAAGTGCAATACGAGTAGGAACATGTCAGCTCTCTTACAGCTTGGCTCTTCCTTCTACTATTTTACAAATTTACATGGCAGTATTTTGCTCCTTGCTGCCTGGTTTGCTGAAAGTACAATGTACCATCAGCTTCATTTGATTAACATAATTAGAAGATTTTAAGGAAAAATATGTGTAACTTTAAGGATATTAAAAAGGCCATCAACAAATTGCTGGTACTGTACTAATGCAAATATGCACTATTGTGTCTGCTACATCAATTCCAGAACTAGCTAACTTGAAAAAGTCTTTTGCATATAAAAGGAAGTTCTTGTCTTCATTAACATCTTTTCCACCAGTGCTTTTTCTTTTGCTGTGATCATTCTGAGAGAACTTTCCAAGTGTATCTTATAAATATGAAAGACTGTTTGCATAATCTAGTATCAGTTCTGAATTTAATTCAAAATCTCATAAAAAAGAAGCTACACTGAAAGTGCTGCAAACTTCTGTCGCAAATACTTTGGTCCAAAAATTAACCTCTATTCCTAAGCATAAATTTATGATGAAAATTATTGCAAGGATCTCAGCATATTGTATTTTAATCACACATAGTGTTAATTAGGAAGGTGATGCCTTTTCAAGTGATGCTTTTTAAAATTTTTCTTCGAGGCAATAAATGCTATACAAACTTATTGTTACTGAAAAGTAAAAGAATAAAAAACCAACCAACCAAAAAGCAAAAAGCCAAAACAAAACAGGGTAAGATGTAGTGAAAGATTACAACCACAAAAAAACTTAATGAAGTGACATTCTGTGGATAAGTAACCAAGTTTTCAAATTTTAATCAGCAATTACTTGATTATGGTATGTTAAATATAAATAGTTATCCTTAGCTGCTGGTGCAAGGCTTGCTCACCTAACAGAAAAAGCAGCAGACACCAGCAGCTGGCATATCAGGCCAGGGGAAATACACACCCAAAACAAGGGATACCTTCCTCGAGGAATGTTGGTTGACCTACACCAAAATATTTACAGGGCTGAACCATCCTTATCTGACCATGTATGGACATGCACTGATGTGCACGCACTGAACACAAGTGATTGGTCTTAGGGCACCAGCGACTGGGTAAAGTTCAATGGGCTACTGAAAAAAAGTAAATAATTGTTTCCTACCTATGAGTTAGAGGCCCCACATTGAAAAAGAAAATTACAAGATCATGCATTAAGAGGTTAGTTAAGAACTCTTTGGGAAATACCAAGAAAGATTTTGGATGACTGATGTTTTTGGGAGCAAAAAAATTCACATCTCCCAACTACTTTCTTCTTTTACACTAAGCTATAACCCTCTTCCGTAACCTTCCTGATGAACAAAATGTTTATGTAAGCTAGGTGTAACACTGCTGCATGATCTATACCTTTATTATAAAAGCAGCTGAGGACTTTTTTTTTTTACCTCCTGATAAGGAGTCAGCCTATTGTAATACTGAAATTAGAAAAATTAGATATATTCTAATGCAATTTATGGTTTGAAAGTCTATGACTATAATTGAAAAATTCAGAGGATGAACGGTCACAGAGAATGCCAAGGTCATTCAGCAACAACAGCTTAGAGAAAACATTTAGGTAAAATTCTTTCTTTAAAAAAACCTAACCATGTACTGGTTTGGAAGACACAAATTTAAAAAACAGTACAGAATTTTTTTTTTCTTCTTGCTTATCCTGTTCAAAACCAAACAAATAATTACTGTGAGGTTTTTTTGTGTGCTGTGAAGGAAAAAAAAAAGATTCAGTAAGTGAAAAAGTGAAAAGCTTTGATAAGGAAAATGCCATTTGCCCTAGTAATTAATTTCTAGAATGTCCTGTGATTTTGCTATCCTAAATATCACATGACATGAAGAAAAAGTGAACATGCATCAGAAGTGCTGGTGAGGACACCAGGCAATAAAAGCAAGGCCACAGGGACACTTTGTTGGCATGGCACAACCAGTGTGGAGTGTCTGAAGCAATGGTGTGTCTGGGGCAGACCTCTCCCTGGAGCTGGTCCTGCCACACTGCCATGGATGTCATCAGAGAGGAACAGACACTTGCAGGGCTCGAGTCTGGCAGATGCTCTACTGCCTGTGCCTGAGGCTGGCTAAGACATGGTCCAGACAGTATGATTACAGGCATTTCACTGGACCCCTTTGTCCTACAAATTTTCCCTTTTTTTTGGCTTGGTTGTTTTTTTTCCCTTAAAAGTAACTGTTTTCAAATGCTGGTAATTTGTTTTAGCAGGAATTTCAAGGTGGGAATATCTTTTGTAAAAACATTTATTTTAAAATATTTTTTCTTTTTATTTATTTTTAAATTATTTTATTTTAAAAAGGAATATAACCTCACAACAATCATTTTTACACAAGAGGTTTATGATTGATGTCAAAAACACTTATATCACATCTGGAAACTTATAAATAACATATGAATAATGAATAAATTGTTCAGCTGTGATGGTTCCAAAAACTTTGAAACATTAAGATGTGTCTGTTCCTCTATCACTCTCTTCAGCAAAATAAATAAGATTTTGCATTTTTGAATATTTTAGAAAATTACTTTTCAGTCTTCCATTTCTACATGAAGTCCCCATTGTTCCTGGAACTGCAGGAGATACATTTCTTGGTCCTCAGATGATTGACCAGATACCTCTTTCTCATAGAGTCTGAGCAAAATTCCTTCTTCATCGGGATCATCACACTTAAATAATCCTTCACACGCCTGATTTTCAACACTGGACAAAGTAGGAATATACAGTCTTCTACTGTGAGGATCCCAATCAACTAAAATGGTCTGCACACCTTCTTTCTCTGTGAGGCCCTGTGTGATTTTTTCCAGCTGATGATAAGCTGTCTGCCCAGACTTCTCAGTATCCAGGTCCATGAAGTCGATATGGATCTCACCTGGCAATTCATCTGCTGCATCAACCACCTTCAAATTTAGTTCCTCTGTTTTCTGTCCCAAACAAAGGTCTGCTATCCTTATCTCTAGTTGGGGGGAATAGGGCTGCCCTGTTTCCATATCAACCAAGTCCCCCAAAGCAATCTGTGGCTCATTCTGTAGCCCACCAGGGGCATAAAACTTCTCTTCTAGTTTGTGACCAGGACTGAAGTCTTCAGCCCTTACATCATGTTCATACTCTACAACCCCTGCATTTTTATCTCTCCAAGGACTCTGTGTTCCAGACCAGCCAGGAGATGCCCAGTTTCCAGTTTGGTCCCCTTCCACCAAAGTAACTTCTTTGAGTGAAATCTCTTCACGTGAAATATTAAGCAAATATTTTGCTTTCAGCACTTGTTTACTTTCAGGTAAACCCTTCTCTTCAGTGTCATTGGAAACAGTGTTAAAATGAGGACTTTTCCTTTCCGATAGATGACTGGAGTCCTTACAGTCATCCCCATGAAACGTGATAAGGTTGAGCACTATTTTTTCACTCGGTATGAAAACCTGCTCCTTGCATTTGTCAGTGTACTGCCATACCTGGAAAGTAAGAAATATTTTGAGTGAAGTATAATAAAAGTACCATCTTGTTGCTTCTTATACCATCTCGTATTTTTAAAATATAAGGCTAGGTTAGACCATATTAGGAGGTTATTTCACCTTAGGGAAGAAGAAGGTTCATCACATAAACATTCATGACTGTCAATATGCTCCCCATTTTTTATTCTATCTAAAGTAAAACTATATTATGACCAGTTTTAATATCCCTTTCCTCCTCTTCCCCATGTCAAAATAATGGTTAGAACCATTCTGTCGAATACAGGTTTTGTTTCCAAAACAGCATAAACTCAAGACTTTGGAGAAAACATCAGTCTTTGTTCTTGCACTAAATATTACTGAATCTGTTCAGCTCCTTTTAACCAGTGAAGAGAAAACTCAGTCACAACCAGTTCCCACAAGCAGTGTCAGGTAACATGTTAATGTATAACTTACAGAGAATAAAATAATTCCAGGTTTCCTTTCAGAGAGGGAGCTACATATCAGGTTGAAGCACAGTGTACAGAGCCTGCCCTGTGCAGTCTGCCACAGGCTGCTTTTGTGGCTCTGTGCAAAGCCATCAGATTAAACAATAGGGATATTTCTGAAATGAGTAAAATTTTTGACAGGAATCAACATTGTGTGGGCACTGATGGAGTGAATAGGAAAAACAATCAGGAAGTGTGTTTCAGTGCTTTCAAGCTTGAATGGAAGGCTAAGCCTACTAATGGATGTACCAAGGAGTCTGAAAGGTCACACAGGTCAGAAGTGCTGGACCAAAGCAAATGGTTAATTCCATGTCCCCCCAGCCACACAGGGTGCACATGTGGAAAATGTTGGGAAAGCCAGAGAGCTTCATTAAAATACCAGGTCTATATTCATTTCTTATCTTAACATTGACTGAATCCAGAGGTGGAGAAATAAAATTGAAGCTCCATGATGGTCATTAAAAAGTGCAATGAACATTAAAAAAAAAAATCCCAACATTCAAATAACATCTTTATTAGAGTAAAAAATTCCCAGAGTTAGGAGTTTAGTCTGCCACTGAGTGGGAATTTTTCACTAAGTAGCCCTTCATGCTCTTGGACTTTAAAGAGATCTGTCTTGTTAGCTCCCCAAGAGACCAAGCTATTTCCCCATACCATGACCTGCCTCCCAGGAACAAAACATAAGGAATAATACAGAGACAGACTTTTTATCAGGGCCTGTAGTGACAAGGGGCAATAGTTTTAAAATGAAAGAGCATTCATTTAGACTGAATATAAGGAATAAATTCTTTATTGTGAGTGTGGTGAGCCACTGGAATAGGTTTCCCAAGAAGCTGTGGATGCCCCATTAAGTGCAAGTACTCAAAGTCAGGTTGGATGGAGCTTTAAGCAACCTGATCTAGTGGCAGATGTCCTTGCCCATGTCAGAGTGGTTGAACTAGATACCTTTGAAGGCCCCTACCAACCAAAACCACTCTGTGATTCCACAGTTCTGTAACAAAACCAGTGCCTTGTCAAATGCAGGAGGTGTTTCTGCACATATGAACACACTGCAGCAGTAGTTGCTCCAATCCTTCTGAGCCCTTCTGAACTCACTGTCCCTCTGTGAAGATTTCTCCTGGCACCTTTGCACTTCTCTAACCTCCTTCAGCAAGATCAGCATGTTGAAACCAACTCCCTTGTATCTCTTATCCCACAGTGTCACGCAGATTGGATTAACATTTAGGTCTTAATTTATTATTGTAATTGCATGTTCTGGTTGAGCAACTTGCCAAAAGATACCTGTGAGAAAGTTCTGGTGAGCTCATGAGCTGCAAACCAGTAACATTTCACAGACTTTGTGCTCCTTCTAAAAATCAATGAACTTTGCAGCACTAAGAAACTTGAGAACTTTTTTTTTTTGCAAAAAGTGTATTTGGGCTGTCTGAATAACAAAATATGTTTGTTGATACATTTTTGGGTGTTAGGAAATGGTACAGTATTTAAAAGCATTCTTGAAATCCAGGTTAAATTACCTGTATGATGCACATGTGTTAAATCCTTCACAATCACAATTAAGTGGAAAAATCTGGTAATACCTAGTAATAGTCCAAGAAAACATCACAGTGTTTCTGTACGGCTTGTCTTCCCTTCTTGTTCCTGAATTCAACAAATCAGTAATTTCTTTGACTTTACACAGTGTTTCATCTTAGAAAATTTATGGAGTTCTGACATCCTGACAGACCTTGCCTAGTGCACCTCAATGACTCTTCCCAAACCAACAGCTCTGTTCTGATCATTGCAAACTTGAGTTATTACTCTGTTCTTGCATTTAATAACCCTCAATGTGGTTTCCTTCTCTTGATCTCAGTGGCAATTAGAGCTTTTCTTTGGAGCTAGCCACAGTTTCCTCCAAGCCTGCTTGGAACCCTGGAAAACACACAGCTCTGCTGTGAGTGCCAAGGTTGGCAGTGACCTCCTGCAACAGAAGACACTTACCAGGTTTGTTGGATGTTTTAGTTTGTGAATGTGAATATACTTGTGCACACAATAGCATGCCACAGAAGTAAAAAGGAGAGCCAGCATGGTAGGCATAATATATCCAAATGTGATTGTTATACTCTCATCTTCTGTTTTATCTGTTAAAACAAAAGTTTAATGTATGTAGACATATGTGCATTCACCACATTGCATTTTGAATATAGAATGCAAATCATCTAGATAAACAAGGAATTTTCAGGAAATGAAAAAAAATTATTTTTGAGCTACAGGACAATTATTATTATTGTCTAAATGATAAATTACGTTCTAAAAGGAAGTAACATCTCCCTTAGATTCTCCTGTTGCTAACTTCAGATTGACCCAGCTCTGCCACTCCCAAACTGCAATCAAGGAGAAATAACATTCTCCATGCACTAAAACTCAAGAAATACAGATACTTTTCTTCAGAGCTACTGATGTACCTTCCAGTCAGTCCCAGCTACACTTTATTAAAGGCAGTTTTTTCATTGGTACAAGTGCGCAGAGAAGGGAGAAACCATGCCAATTATCACTCTCAAAATGGGTACATAAAAAACTCAGAAATTCAATCACCAGGATTTTTTCTAACTTGCATCTTTTTTTTTTTTTTTTAATTTGCCAGCTCCCACATACCTTTCAATGTAGTAATGCAATGTTCTTTGGAAAAAGCACTGTCCAAAAGTGGTGTGGTGACATGTATCTGTGCACTGACACAATAAGCTGTCCCAGGTTCTAACCACGGCACAACCAAGGTGTTGTTGCTGATGGAGAAGAACCACTGGAAGACATTAAAAAAACATTTTTCCCCTCTTTAACTCCTGAGGTACAGAAAGGTCACAAGCATACACATTTTCTAGAAAGACTTATACTCTAAGAGCTGCCAGCTGCATCCTTTTCTTCCAAATGCAATCAACGCTCAAGTTACTTGTTAAGTCACATCCTCTCTGATTATTTTCTCTTCCAAAGATTCTTGTACCATCACTGAACAATTTTGTGCTTCATATGAAACAGGACCACTGGCTACTGGCCCACATTCTTGTGCTGATTTTGCAATAGAGCCAAAGCATCATTCCAGCCCTGTCCTGGCACACAAACTGATGGAAGGCACAAGGTATGGTTCCACAAAATATTTCAAACTGGGATGTTCTGGAAAAGATAAGAGCCCTAGGGTGACAGGATTTATGTAGATCTTGGAGTCCAAAGTAAAGTAATTGCTATATTTCCTGCACCTTTGTGAAAAAACCCTTAACAAACCAGCCGAACAAAAAACCCCAAACAAGTAAACACAACCAATCAAAATGCCAAACTACTTTTGTCTGCTACACTGTTGTTGGCTAATCTTGGCACTTCAAGAAGCACAGAGCACAGATTTAACAGGAGCAGCTCTACAGCCTTGTCAAAGCTTACCCGCTTCTTTGTTTTTTTGTTGAGGACAGACACGTTGTACTTTAGGCCAGGATACACTTGAAGCAGAGATATGGATTCTTCTTCAGGACTTCTCTTCCACTTCTCAGGAGCAGTCAAAATGATTGAAATAGATCTGTCAGTAGAAGATACACTTACCATGGGTGGATCTATTTTAGCTGGAAAAATGAACATGTACAAAAAGCAGTCAAATTCAGCAGAGGCACGCTGGTTTGACCAGTTTCATCAAATTGATCGTATTACATTTTTACAATGTTTGAGGGAGTCTAAGTAGAACTCTGAACAATTTATTTATATTGATAGAAAATTACTTGATCAGGTAACTAAGAGTATCTTTACAGTGAGAAAGTGAACGCTGACTTGGAATTTTGCCAAGGAATTCCTGGGACTTTACAGGATAAACAACCATGAAACTCAAATTACTAAAATAGGCTGAATTACCAGTATGTTCTTAGATTATGTGGCACAGATAAGAAATCTTGGGCTCTAGAGTATGCTTACTGATTTGTTTAATAAAGCCTTTTCAAAATCAGTTATTTATACATTGAATGTGCCACAGGTTTTATTTGCCTTGAGTAAGGCTTTACCATAGCATTATAAAGGAAGACTATCTATCTATCTCCAAATTCCAATTTTATTATTTCAATTACTTCTGTCAAAATCAGAATAAAATAATAAATGTGAAACAACTGCAAAAAATGTAACTTGATGCTAAAATTAAAATATCATACACTCTAAAGTCACGTGCAGTCTGAGTACACATTATTAATCAAGACCACTGAACATCTGGCTGTGTGCTTAGCTCTCCTTACTGTCTGTTAAAGGGTTGAATCGTGTGGTCTCCATCCAGTCAGAGCATGTCCCATTGAGGAATGCTTTAACACTTGCATAGTACTGTTCTTCGTAGTCAGAGGTCTCACTGGAGAGGTCACACCATGTTCTGTTTATATTCCTGCATTCTGGCTTTCTAATCCATTTGCCAATACCATATCTATATTGAAAAGAAACAGAAAGGAACTGTACAAAAGCTATTTCCATTATATTAGTCTCCCCATAATATAATTTTCTCTGCTTTATTATGACTGATTAAACAGCTTCCGTGTTTAACATAAATATGAAATTTCAAGAAATCCCAGCTTCAGCTGAGATGAAGCACAAGAATTCCACAAGTTTTTAATGAAAAATAAAGTAGGTCCTATCCAAAGAAGCCATATGAAACTAATTAGTGATACCAATCTAAGACAAGCTTTGCCTGTGAACACCAAAGATCTCTCAACTTCAATCTCCACAGATTTAGTTTAAATTCTAAACACATGATAACAGAGACAGGATAACTATTTATATGGAAACAAAGAGTTCAGTCAGAATGGTGACTCATCCTCAAGTACCGACACAGATGATACTCAGGGTCTCCATAATGAATGACAGGAGACTACTCATTCCTGCCTGATCCCTCGTTTTCTAGTTTAAAAGAAAGACTAAACTGGAACACAATGAACTTCAAAACCCTTCTAGTTGAGAAAAGGCCATATATCTGCTATCAACGATGCCTCAGTACTGACCGACTCTTGTACACTGGTAGAACAAACCAAGATTTCTTTGGAAAATTCCTGTTTGGATTTGCTCAGAAGCTCCTGCTCCCTAAATTCACATTAAGAATTCTCCCTTTGGCTGCTAATTAGTAAGGGCATGTGGCAGCTCCTGCCTGACTGCTGGATCCTTCACCGGCATTTTCCACCCATCTCAAGGCCTTGCTCTCCTGTGGGGTAGAGGCACATGAGTGTTTTTGTGTTCATTGTGAAAGATGGCTGTACCTATGGCTACAGGCTCTTCATGGACCAGCTGGCCCCTCAGAGTCAGTGCAGCCAGTTCTCTCTGAACACTTTATCTCCCACACAATAGTCCTGGTTTCGGCCAAGGACCAGGGTTAATTTCTTGCAGTAGCCATGAGGGGGTGGTGCCTGAAGCTGTGTGGGCACTGCCAAAATCCTAATGTTATTCCATACCATCTTTCATCATTGCCAGGATCATGGGAAAGGAACTCTCTCCAAGAAAAAAGATGTTCCTTTCCAGTGCAGGAAGTGTAGCAGATGGAGCAGCGGGGTAACACTGGTCCTGACCAGAGGGAGAGGTTTGGGTGGCATGGCTGCGGTCAGGTTGAGCTCTGCACTCTTTTGTACATTTTTATCATTAATATTGCTACTGTCACTGCCCATTGTCTTATCTCACTGCTGTTTCCAGTAAATTGTTCTTATCTCCATCTGTGATCTTTGCCTATTTGTGCTTCCAGCTGGAGGTGGAAGGGAAGTGAGTGGCACCATGTTTCTTCTAGCAGAACTACTGAATTGGAGAACACTACTCCTAAACCATGACAGTAATTACTGTTCACTCTGTAACTGCTCAGCACTTTCAAGTTACAGACAGTTCTAGAGATCGACATTCATTTTACTATTCTGAAAATGTTCCTAGATTGAGGGAAGTGTAAATGTGAGAGGTAACAATTGGGAGCCTTACATAATCTGTGACAACAGTGCTACAGCAATTTAGAAGCCAAACTTCTATCAGTGCCCTTCAGAATGATGCAGTGCTCTCTCAGAGGGAATAAAGGAAATGGAGTCTGATTTTCATGAAAATTCCTTGATATCCCTACTAAGGTGCAGACCTTGGCAATGTAAGGACCTGATTCCAACCACATTACTTGGTTTTGTACAATGCTTGGTAACATTGGTGTATGTTCTCCTAGAGAGGCTTGCTGGATCAGAAGAAATCTGGGGGAGTGAGTCTGTCAGGAAAGAGCAATGACACATTGGGTGTTATTGATTGAATCATACATCTCCATGTCCGTTTAAACGTGTACAGAGGATGTATGCAGACAGATGCCAGTCCACAGCACAGTTCTTCATCCTTCTCTCTCATCTTAGGAGGAATGCCTGTGAAAGCTTCCATAGTATTGCTTCCTTCACTTCTTTCATAGGAAGAACATCTCCTTATACATTTTTTAACTTGGTGTCAAGTAAATAGTGCCAGAAGCAGAAGTTAAAAATCACACTGCTTAAGTCTAGCTCATACTTTAGTTCTTTCTTTAATTTATAACAGCAATACCTTGCATGAAGTTGGTTTTTCTTTTAAAATTATTATTTAAAAATCTTTAAAAAAGCCAGTGGGAGATAAAATAAACAAGCCAACTTACACTGCATACTTCACCTTGTAGAGTACTCCATCACCTGTGCCTTCTGGTGCTGACCAGTGAAGGACATTCTTCATATTTATAGATTCAAAATGAACATTCCTAGGGTTGGGCAAAGAACAATACAACTCTCCTGAGAAAGAAAATAAGAAAGGAACAACAAGCACTAAGAATCAGCAAACACATTCACTCCCAAAGTAACCAAAAGAGACAGTTATTTTTAAAAAGGCCATAAATTTTACCTTTTTTTAGCATTCAAAGCATAATGTGGTTGGTTATGGAAAATCAACTTTTTTACAAGTGTGCCTACCTAGTGCAGTCTCAAATTCCATCTTTACGAGTGTGGTTTGTCTCTAGCAAAAATTTGCCATTTATGGCAGACATGGAAATATTCAGGGACTAGAATCTAAAAGTAGAAAAGTTGGCCTAAAAGAGACACACATATTTAAAACTGCAGCTGTATTTAAATATCAGAAAAATTGAACACTAAAAATTTTAAAAATATCCTTAATACTTCACTACAATCTTCTTGTAGCTGAGTAGATTTTTAAAGGCAAACCAGGCATTTAAAAAAAAAGACACACAGAGTCTACTGCAAACAAAGTTTTACAAACTGAAGTATGACTTTTACGCTGGAGAATTGGACTGGATGATCACAATAGCCCCAGTGTCATTTGACCATCCCTTTTGATTCTCCAGAAAGTCAAAAACAAACACCTACTGTAAGGTCACCCATCTAACTTGCTGCTCATTGCACCAGCTTTTGAAATTAATAAATAGGCAAATTTGGGTATCTTAAGAAGACAATTTCAGATCTTTCTAATACCCACCTCTAATCTAATAAATGTCATGAAGGTGCCCACATCTCTAAATTGCTTGCAGAAGGAAGCCTGTGGGCCCAGGGGAAGAATTCCAAGTTCAAAGTTATGACTCAAGCCTCAGCTACTCCTGCCATGATCTGGGGGGAGCAATCCTGAGACCAGCTCTGAAGCTGTCACTGCTGGGAAGGAGCTTCCCATTGCATGTTGCCACAAGAACGTAATAGGGAAGAGAAAAAGTGACTCTGTGGTTTTTCAGGACTTTTCAAAACCTTTTAATGTCCTCCTCCAGGAATGCAGTTCTAGTTCTTGAGGTAACAAAACAAGGCAAAGAAAGGGGGAAATAAAATATATCAGCACAAACAGTGGGAACCTGTTCAAATGAAGAGTCCTTGAGCTGTTACTTCTGTAAGCAGACCTTACAAAATATTTTTGTAGTATATTTCACTATTACTAAAGCAATAGTGTTCATCCTCCTGTATATGTGACATTTAGTTGCTTTTGTAAGCAAAAGTCACCACCATTTTCTTCATTAATGTTCAGACTTCTATGTGTCTTTGAGCCAAACAGTAAAAGATTTTTTCTCTTCAACACATTTATTAAAACAATTCCCTTGCAATTCTCTAGAGACCTATTACTTCAAACTGTCTCAGTGCAAACTCTTGGTTTTCCAAGCCTCCAACTGCTCTGGTATATGCGTGCATTTGTATCTTCAGATAACAACATTGTTTATGGAAGGTATTTCTAATGTTGCTCTCTTTTATCTCTACCACTTAGATAGTGGTCAGTGGCTTCCATTCTCTAGTCAGAGAACAAGTTTTGTCATGCATAGTCCTTAGGGCAAGCTTATTTATTTACAAAAAGTAGAAAGTCCCATTTCCTTGACACTTGGATCCAGAAATGTCCCATGACAGTCAGCCTGTTAGAACTAAAACTATAGACTTGGTTGCAGCAGCATAAAAAAGTTCCAGGATGCCAGGGGATATAAAAAGCAGCAAAAGGGATTCTCCAGGAATTTGCCTTGCTCTAACACTTGCTTCCAAGTGGGAGATAGAGAATCTAGAAAATCAAAGGTTTTCATTTCCCCAAAATAAATGTCCTCTGCAATTGCTTTAAGTAAATTCAAATGTAAAGATGAAGCTGCCCAGGAGAGCTGAGAAAGTTGTTTGCCTGTGCCTTTCCACATTTGTCCACCCTTATTTTAAAACATTTATATTCCTCAAGCACATTTTAAAGTAGCAAGAGTCATGCGTTACATTAAAATATTTTTCAACTATTAACGTGTGAAACTGGGTCTTTGACTTTTTTTTTTTTTTTTTTTTTAAATTTTAATTTCCCTCGTCCCAGTGTGGTTTCTGCTGTGGTAGATGAAGTTTCAAAACAGAAACACTGACTGCAGCAGAGGAGCCAATCTCAGTATGCAGAAGCCACAGACTGTATCTTTACAAGATCTAAAGCATTACAACATTGCTGGTGTGCTCCCACCTACCCCAGCTCAGTAAGATTTAGAAGGCAAAGGGACTGAGACCGTTAATTTTCCACAAGATGCAAAAACAGATTTGGTTTCTATTTCTGATTTTGCCCCTTTACTAGAAGGCTCCTGCCCTTACAATAAATTGTGCAGGTTAATTATACCACAATTCTGCACATGTAAAACGAGAATAAAACTACCGTACTCCCCTATGTCTCCAGGAAGAGTTAAGAATAAATATCTTCATGTCTACTTGGTGATGAATAGTATCAGGATGTGTAGAGGATAGATCATACATAGAACTTGGATTTTCCATGGTTATCAGTCAGGAAAGGATTCAAGTATATGCAACAGCTGCATGTTTCAGTCTTCTAACTTGTCTACAGTTTTTCAGTTTCTAGTCTTGAAACATGTTACATCCAGTTATATTCTGATTTAATTTTTATTTATCAGGATTAAGGGCAATGGGTGTCACATAGAGCACTTTCAGTTTGTACTGGCCTAGGAGCAGAAATTAGACACACATGTTGTTTTGCTAGGTTTAGTCTGCCACACTGATTGCTAGCAATGGCTGTCATTCACTTTCCAGTATAACTAAGTCACTTCATTTATTTATTACATGGGAAAAAAATGGAACCCTTATTACTGTCTTTGGAAATTTTGTAAATCAAACCTTGAGTAATATCATTGTTTACATCTTCATGACTGACCCTGGACTGGAAATAAAATCATACAGGCTTGCCAACTTCACCACCACAAGGACCAGCCAAGTCCTGATCTTAGAATAAGCTATAGTGAGACTCTCCAAAACAGACGTGACTTAGCCTGAAAACACCTTTGCATGTGAGTGAAAAACCCCATTGACGTCAGTGAGGTTATTCCCATGAGTAAAAGTCTGCATGGCAGGTGCTTCATCTTCTCTTTATGAAATCACTAGCTAGGTTGGAAAACCTGGTCAGTTTTAATCACATAGAGCTCCCTGCTGAGTACATGCCTTGCTCAAGTCAGTACTGTTCAAGGCTCAGTGCTGGTTACAGCCATATCTATCTACACACGTGCACAGACACATACAGACATAAGGATAAACACACATAATTTCCATGTTACAGCCATTACCCATTCAATGCATCTCTGTTTTACCTTATAGGAGGTCCCCTGCCTGTCTTGGTGACAAACAGCTGTGTTTTATGTCAGAGCTGCAGAACAAATACAGCTGCAACTACCCATATCCTCTGGCTCTAAACAGATTTTTTAGCTTTGCATTTCGGTTGGGTAACCCAGCAGCTGCAAAGCATAAAAATATATAAATACACAAAAGTTTAGATTATTTTTTCTGTGCAGTGGCAAAAATTTTGGAGTGGGGATAAGGCAGAGGACCCACTGAAAGCTGAGCTACAGGTATCCAAGTGCCTCGTGTGACCACTGTTGTTTACTGTAGGCCTCTCAAGTGGAGTGATCATCTGCTTTATTTTACTGTGGCATGGCACAGAGGTGCAAACACCAAATTATCCAATCAAATACAGCAACAAAAAAGATCACAGAACACTCTTGACAACTGTAAGATACAACTTAAGACAGTGAGTGATGTGGAAAACATTAATATAGAAAGATGCGCCTTACTGCAACAGTCTTGCTACCCACAGCAGTAAAAACCAATAACTCCACCCCTACAGTCATCTCAGAATTCAAAAGAGGAACTGCTTTTCTGACAATGGCAGAGACTTTGGCTTCAGTTGTGGTTGTATTTTCTTATACAAAAGTGGCCCTTGGGAGAGCTTCTGATGGAAGGAAAACCTTCCTGCTGGGTACTGAATTTGTGGGCATCACTGAAGCTGTGCCTCGGCATTTGCAGCTGCCAGTTCAAGACCATGGATTGAAGCCCCACTTGCACACCTCAGAGAGGGGACAGCCTTTCAAACAGGCTGAGTCCCTGACTGACCTTTTTCCATTGGTAGCTTAGAGCCACCAGTGAAGCATCAAGCAATTAAGGATCAATCTAGGATACACGGCTTCTGGCAGTGAATGAATGCTCTAAGCCACTGCTCTTTCTTTAGCCTTTCAGTTCAACTTTGGGTGACGTCCACCATATTCCTCTGACATTGTTTGCTCCTTCTATGCTGTTGCTCTTCATTTTTTGAGTCATTTTTTTCCTCTCTTTTCTTCCTCCAGCTCATCTATTTTGTTATGTTGTTCTCAGTGAAAAACAGTCCCTCAGATGCATGCCTAAGTATAACATAAAAATAAAAATGGTCATACGTAGAGCAAATGTCCATTTAGCATTGTGTTCAGTGTCCCTCACAAGCAGAGTATTGGGGCTGTCTTTTCTGGAACATCTCCATCTCCAGACAAGTCAGCACTGGCCATATAGGAATGCAAGGGAGTGCACCAAGTGGTAAACTGGGAGACTGAGCCAAAATTGGAGATAGTAAGTTACGCAGAGAAACGGAAACCCAGCAAAGCCAGGAATACAGTTTGGCAAACCTATTACTTACTCATCATCTTAGCAACAATTTAAACAAATGAGTAAACTTCTTAAAAATTAGGTGATCCTGGAAGCTTTTCTCTGTGCAGATTCTTTTTGACTCAAACTCAGCAGACCACATAAAGAGGAAGAGAAGAAAGAGCAGCACCAGGAGGAGGAGGAGAAGTACATAGGAGCCATTATATGTCAGCTGCCTTTCTCCTGGTGTGCTGCTGGGTATGAAGTCAGGTTAGTGAAACCCTTTGACTTGAGCAGCACTGGTGGGAATGTGGGGAGGAGCACAGAGGTGATTTCCTGTTCAAGTCATAGCAGCACTTGAGAGCTAACCACAAAGCAAGCTCTTTGCTCTCCCATAAGAGGAGCCTGTCACTCCCAACACAGCCTGCTCAGAGAGGGCAGAGAGGGAAGAAAGACAGGGACAGAAAGGCACACATAAAACTGCGTGACAACCAGGTGGTAGAGCAGATGGAAAAACTTGAGGGAAGAGGTGGAGAAAGGTGGGAGAATGATGAGACTGCAACACATGGGGTTTGTTTTTCAAGAAATGGGCAAGCTGCCATTGGAAACAGGTGAGCCTTAGGAGGTCATTTCATCAGAGTGAGTGGAAATAAAGACTGAAGAATAGGAGATACAGAAGTGGGACTGAAGCTATGGCTTGCCCTCACAAGTTCTTCCTCCTCCATGTAAAGCCTTGCCATTATTTATCCAAACCATCTCCTGATTTACAAAGAACACCTCTAAAGAGAATATTGGTCAAAGGACATTTCAGACTCAGGCCAGAAATACTCAGCCTCAGAAAGGAGGAGAAAATCTTCCCAGTCCACTTAAGGCTTGTTAGGAGACAGCTGGAGAGGACCATGGCAGCTGACACCCATTCCTTTTTGCTAACTTGTATGAAATAAACTGAATTTTCTCCCCACTGTGTTGAAAGCTTGCAAGTACAAGAGTACAGCTCCCACCACCTTCCATGCCCTGTGGAAACACCTTTGCTTGATGCACTCCAGCAGGGGAAAGTTATTCCAGGTATGTTTTCTATTAGCTTTCAGTGACCAATACTGGCCTGAAACAAGCAAACAAGGTAAGTGAAATTCAAGGTAGGCTTGTCTAAAATTAGTCACAGCCCTTTCAACGCTTTCAGAGTTGTAATCTAACTGAGGTGTTTTGTACTTCATGATTTAGTTTGATTTCAGTTTGGTTCTTTTTGTTTTGTTTTTAAAGTTAAAAAGAGGCATGCAAACCCTTTTTTTGTCAAAAAGGACAACGTTAATTTTAAAAGCCTAGTGGTGACACAATGCCATGACATGATAGCTGTTTTTAAAAGAAATGTTTTGAAATTATATGAAATAGTCAAAATAGTCAAAACGGTTTTGCATTTAATGTTGACATTTTTCTTCTCTACCTAGAACATGTTTAGCACTACCCATTTATTACTGCTTAGATCAATCACATTGAACAGCCAAGAATGCAAGTTTAGTTAGAATATCTCTAAGATCTTACATGTATTTTTCAAAGTATCCAAGAGTTAAGTTTTCTATTTGAAATATTGTAAACATGATGCTCTGAGACATTTATCAGCCACATTTTGGTACATCCCTAATCCATATTTACAAAAAATATCTATTTCTTGCATATAAAATGAGCCAAAATTATGTTTAGCTTTCATCATTCAGCATTGACTAACAGCTATTAGGTAACGACAGTCCAATTAGAACTAACAGCCTTATATTTATTGCCTAATAGATGTTGCTCCTTGCCCTGTGACCTACTGATGGCTTTTCTAGAAATGGGAGTTCACTTTTCTTGGGAGTCAAAGCAGTTTTAATCAGTGAAATCCACAATTCTGAATCCACATTTTGCCTTGGACAGGTGATTGAATATAACATCGATGGGGGATGAGCACTTGCCTTTCTTTCTGAGGGAAAGACACTCCTAAGAAGATGGAAGTTGAACACCTTCTGCACCTGAGATCAGAGAGGAAGGACCAACACTCCCAGAAAGTACTCACCTCTTGCAGACAATGCCTCTGGGAAGGAACTGTTTGCAGGGAACTCCTGGGGCACCCCTCCATTGGTGTGAGACTCTGAACAGAAATATGGTGCCTCTAAACAATATCCCAAGTAACTGGCACACCAAGTACAAAGGAAAGAACTGTATGTCATTTTAATTTTTTATCTAGAGATGGTCTTGAGTTCCAAAATTCAGGCTCTTACGAAGTTAAGTTTCTTAAAATAAGTTAGCTCTTTTTTGGCTTATAAAGGGTGGCTTTTCTTTCTCTTATTTGCAGATAATTGATAAGACTTCTTGGGGAAAACTCAATCAGAAGAAATCAATCTGTACAAGCCAAAACTATAAAACCAAACAGGAACTACATAAATGACTTGAATTATTCTAACCACTTGCTTCTCTTGGAATTAAGACTATAAAGGTCACTAGAAAATAAGAGTCACAGAAAGGAATGGTTATCAGCTACAGTGGTAAACCTGAGTGTTTGCAAGGGGAACTGCAATGCACATCTAAGTTTTGGCACATCCAAGCAATGCACAAAATCCAACGGTGTTGGAAGTGCCCCTATGGAATGAACTGCCTCCTTTAACCATTTCCATCTCTAATTATCAAGCAATCACACACAAAGGAATCACACACAAAACCAAGTACTAGGGCTAGATGGCAGCCTTGTCTAGAACAGCCTGGCATGAGATTGGAAGCTAGAGATGAGAAGGTAAGGATAAGCCTTTCAGCTATATCAACATGACACTCCTTCATATACTGCAGTTCTCCTTATGCCAATATCCATTTTGATTTATTTCTATGTTACATTTACTCCTCTTTTCTTCACAGTAGCGGAGAGCAAGGAAATATTGTGCAAAAACACCACGCCTAACTCCACCATATACTTCCACTCTTATTACTGAAGCTTTATGCTCTCTCTGGTAAACACATAAATTATCACCCACACATATGTATTTCAATCCTGCAAACCATAAAGACATATACTAGGTTATTCAAAACACTGTATGCACAAAATTTTCAAGAATTAAAAAAATCAGTCTATTTTAAAATTTTTCCCCGCTGCTTTTCCTATCTCTAGCGTTTTATTATGTATTTCCCAGAACAGCATCAAAAGAGATGTTTTGTACATTCCAGTATAGTTCTAGTAACGTGAAAGAAAACACATCGAAATTTGCTTAAAGGGAGGCCTGAAGCTGTTTCTCAAGCTACTATTTATTAGTAAAAGTATGACAAAGTGGAATACAAAAGGCGTAAATTAAATCAGGTGTGTCAATGCAGAACAAGCAACTTACAGTATAAGTAGAAAACATTAAAAAAGGGAAGATTTCAAGGTTGCATCATATGAAATATATATACAGTAATATAGCCACATATCAGCTCCAGTGGGATCTAAGGCTGGATGTATGCTAGCAAGGATTGCAACCCTTAGATTAAAATGTATAAACATATAAACTGTAATGTATAAACATTATAAACTGAGAAAACCTTGTCTACATTATATATATTTTGGGTTTTTGCATTTTAACATTGGACCAGCTGTACGTGCACTAGATACACCGATGAAACACAGCTTCAAGGGCAGCTTCATCCAGAAGAAATCAAGTTCCAAGGCTGTGTCACAATACAGACAAAAATACAGTAAGAGAAATGATTGAGTTTTGCTTCAAAATCACATACCCTACCTGAATGAAAATAGTAAAATATGCCTTATATAAATCAAAATGCTTCTAGTTTTGCAGCACAGCTTTCAGGCTCATTTCCCTTTCCTTTGAATAAGGATACACTGTAGTAGCCAGTGCATTCCTTCTTCTGTATGGATCTACAAGAGAGAGACTGGACTCTATAGGCCAAGGATTTCAAGGTTCTGTAACTGCAGAGGAATGTGGTTAGAGAAACCTCCTATAAAAGCAAGCAGAAGGATTTAAGATGAAGCTTGGTAAGTTAATAGATTAGTATTCTACCACATAGAAAATTTGGGCTGTTCTGCTGTTCCTTCATATCCTTATTAGTTCCTCACAAAAATGGCTAAACTCTCCCATGTGGTAAAGAGGAATATGCTTGAACATGCTTGAACATTTCTTGATCTTATTAATTAAAAAAAAATTCCATTTTATTTCAATTTTCTGCACTTTTTATTTGTTCTACAGTACTGATTTGTAAATGGTTGAGTGAAACCAATTCATAAAAACCCAAATTGCAGCAATAAGTGAAATTTTTATCCTTGCTCAGATAGTCTATTAGGTACAGCTCATAGACAGCAGGGTCTGAAAACAGAATGCAGCTAGAGATGCTGGAACAGTAGATGTAATCCAGCCTTACTTACTAATCATGCCCACTTACACATCACAGTGAAAACAAAAGTGTTTTGCAAAGCTCAAGCTATAATTTAGCATTTAAATACTGCTGCTAAGGAGTTCAGAAAGTTACTTGATAAGAGATCTCAAGGAGATGGGTACAGGAACAGATCTTGTAAGATGCAAGAGTCTGCAAAGTCCTGCTGTAAAACTGCTTTACATGGCACTTGGGTCCTGGTTTCTTCTGTTGGAACAAAGTACCCAGAAGGGACTCCTCTACCTATCACTTCACTTCAGAGAAAGCACATGAGCACTGCTAGGACTGCTCTACACTTCATATAATTTCTTCCCTTATTAACAAAATACTGCTAAAATGAATTAAACTAACATTTATGGTCTCACACTGAAAAAGATGAAAATGGAAGCTCTAAGCCTTCAGTGAAAGGCACATCTCTCCCTTCCCTGGTAGCGCTGACTGTCAACAAGAGCCTGAAATCATGTCCAGCTAAAACCTCAGGAATTTGCAAACAGATTCCCTTCTGCCTTGAACAACCACTAGACAAAAGCAGCATAACCCACTTGATATTTTTCTAAACTTTCTTTGGAATCAAACACATTTTGATAGTAGTAAACACATTTTAAACTTTTTTTAAAAAGGGAAACTGAATGCCAGTTTTACAGATTTTCCACAATATTTGTACTAATTACCATCAGACTTAAATAAGATGAAAATTAAGTGGTCAGTTACTTAAAAAGAAGCTGGCATTGGTACCTCTGAAAGCAACTCAAAATCACTGATGCATATTGGAGTAGTTTGTCAAGAGTTAACTGGGACACAGTACTTAGTGGTACTCGAAGGCATTCAAGGTATGAAGAACTCTCCTCACTATCTTCCAGCTCTCACAAGATCAGAAAGTTTTGCTGTGGAGTTAAATGGGAGCAGGCTCTGTCCTTATGCATCGAGTTTGGGAGGCAACACTTGCAGCAGAGAACAAAAGCACAAAGGCAGGGTAGGTTTCTTAGAAGATCTGCTAATCCCTCCAATGCCTTGCTCCATTTTTTAACAGGATGGATATATATATATATATATATATGAAATAACATATGATTTTCACAGCAGCAGAAGACTCCCCCTGCACACTAGTTCCAGGCTATAGTTTATAAGCTCATTCCCACGGGTAACATCCTGGTCCGTGCCGAGACAGTTGTCTCTTTGAGCTGCTCCCACAGCCCACTCCAGCTGCCACCTTTTTGCTCCCTCTGTCTCTCATGCCTGGATGTGTAGCTGCTACCATATGATACAGTCAACAGGTGAGAGAAAGGACTTGGAGCCACTCAGGACACTGACCCACGAGCTGAGTATCTGCCAAAACCCCACCCTGACTTTTGTTTTAATCTAGCTCTTGACTGCTCAGTTAGACTCCTGAGGGTGGTGCCCGTCAAACAGAAAGGAATCTACAAACACCAAAGGTATTTGGGGAATTACCCAAACGGGTAGAAGAACTATCTCAAGAGCTGACAGCAAAATCAATACAGCGTTTCGTAAACCTACTTCCAGCTTGATTACAGAGAAAGATGAAGCAACATTAGAGAAACACCCATCTCTCCTCCTCCAGCCCAAACCACGAACACCAAATGCACGGCTGTCCGGGCCGGAGGGCACGGGGCACCTGAGCCTCGCCCCGGGGCTGCGGGAGCGCGGCTCGGCGCGGAGTCTGGGCTCGCACTCCCGGC
>WEIU01023789.1:0-41816 GCA_013389925.1 Aegithalos caudatus | reverse complement strand
GCCGTGCGGACCGGCGGGGGAGATGCGAGACCCGGCGAGCGCCCGGTGACGCTGCCGCGTCCCGCCGTGACACCGTCTGCAAGCTGCGGGGTGATTTCTGCTGCAGCCCTCAGTGCTTTCACTGATGAGTAACTCTCCCTCGAAACCACCGTAAGACGTGAGTGGGATGCTCTTGAACACCTTTTTTTTTTTTTTTTTTTTTTTTTTTTTTTTTTTTTTTTTTTTTTTTTTTTTTTAGAAGTACTGGAGATCATTTGCTAGAAAAGAACATTCAAAGGCTAAGAATGGTCTTTGCTGAGTCTGCCATCCAGCNATTTAATTGTGTATTTGAAGATGGAAAGAGGCTATGGAGTCTCCATTCTTGGAGATACTCAAAATCTATTTGACGAAGTCAAGCATCCTGTTCCACCTGACCCCGGTTGGAGTAGGAGGGCTTAAGGGGCACATTCCTACGTCGGCATTTCTGTCCTTGTGAGAAATGACATGTTGTTGCTGCAAGCAGAGCTCTCGACGAGTGTGTGTGGAGCTGCTGAGTGCAGCCCTCACTGAGAGCAGGAGATGGGGGAACCTGAAAGGGTGCACGCTGTGCTCCTGGGGTGCCACAGACTGAATCCGTGGGGGGGCTCTAGCAGTTGAAGGTGTTGAGACATCAGCCCTTCTTCCCTGAGATGGATCTTTGCCAGCTCCTTTCCTGCTAACTGACCTGATGCACTGTCCTCCCACTTGTTCTGTTCCCTTCAAGTTTACCTCCTCCATCTCAGCACCCTTTTGCCAGTTTTTGGTCTCTTAGTCCTTTCATCACCAGCCACTTCCCTCAGGCCTTTCTGCATAACAGGAGTATCATGCAAATAAGAGCCAGGTATCAACACAACCGCTACAGATCAATCCAGAGAAGTGATGGGCAGCATGGGTTGACTGGTAAAACAAGAGACTGTGTCTGGAAGTTATTGTCTTGCTTATCTAATTCTAATTTGCAGAGGACGAGGAACTGTACATGGTACATATATAGGGTAATAATAAATATTTTAAGTATGTATATACATATAAGAATATACACTACAGTGAAGCTCCTGGTGGATCTCTCTCCCCAGTTGCTGCTTCCATATGGTCCATGTGTTTCCATGGAAACACTGGTTTCTCTCCCAATTAGCTGACTGTCGCTCTGTATCTTCCGTGCAATACCTGCATTTTTTGCATGTTGTGCTGTGTTAGGAAGGGGGTACTTGCTGCCTTAGTCTGGATATAGAGGCCCACTCTGAAAATGTGGTGCGAAATGGATGTTTCTAGCCTCAATTCTGACTCCAGAGACAAAACAGCTCAAAGTCATGGTCACAAGGCAAGTAATCATGTTTGCTCATGGCCTTAAGTACACCTACAGCCAGTGATGAGAGAACCTACAATGAGTTCAGGTAATGTGCTGGACAGTGTCTCTCCTGTCAATAAATTTTGGCCAGATTTTTCACAAAGACTTTGACGAAAGGTGACAATACTCTCTCTAACTGGAAGTGTTTTTACGTTCAGCTGAAACTTCTTGCACTCTTGTGGATAAATGGCATTTTAAGTGGATGTGGGGAGAGGAGGCTTTCTGGTGGTTGTTTTTATTCCTCTACCCTTAGTCTTGGAAATGTCCCAGCTGACTTGACTTAGGAAGACAGCAGCCTGGCTTTAGACTGGAAACTTTGTCAAAAGTGTCTGAAGTTTCTGAGTATTATAAAAAGTGAAAGTAGCCCCTCAATTTCAGTGTCCCATTTTCCATTTTCTTTCTTTTTCTTGAAGAGAAAAATTAATGCCCTTTTCCTGCTGGAGTTTGGCACTGCCAGTACAATTTGCTATCACCTCTGCCTGCATCTTCTGCCATGACAATGGAGCATTGTCTCCATAGTAGTATGATCTTTTCCCTCTCATCTCAATTTTTTTTTTGTCTAAAATAAAAGATATACATAAGAAATTAATGATAGACTAACCTCATTTTAGCAGGACAGGATCTCTCTCATTTACATTATAGCAATTTGCATATAGCCCTTAAATTCCACAGATTTACTCCAGGTTGATTGTGCAAGAGAGTGGTTAGGAGAATTTTACTGTTGTACAGAGTGACTAAAAGACTGAATATGGTGAACAATTTATTCTTTATTATAAAAAATAGTTCAAGAAGTTAATTTAACTATACAATGAAAAAAGTCAGAAGAACATTTGGAGTTATGTATCATAAATGGAAAAGTATCAAATCCTTGACATTTTGATTTATTCTTCTTTTTAGCTGGGTGTTGAAATGGTCTTGGGGTAAGCTTCTGCCCTTGTCAAATAAGTGTGAGAAAGAGATGATATTTTTTCCTGATAAGATGCTATGTGACAGGTGTTCAGGAGCAGTCTGCTTCTCCAAGGAACTTGCTGGCAGGCTTGAGGTGGTTTTTTTTTTGGTTTTGTTTTTTAGGTTTTTTTTCACCTGACATTCTTAGCCCTAGAAGCCCAGCAGGAGGGAGGAAATTCTGTGCTTGATAGGGTGGGGAGTATTAACCAGCTTGATTGCATCAATCTGGGACTGCCCTATTTGATTTTCTTTCTCTTTCCCTGATCAGAAGAGCTGCAGTTGTAATCAAGTCATGGTTTTGCTTTTCAGCAACCTCCCTCTCATTCTCAGTACTGCTCAAATTTCTAAGAAATATGTGTATTTTGTGGAACAGTGCACACACAGCTTTTGGCTCCAACACTACCTGTAATCCCACACTCCTTTCTCAGTCCAGGTTGCTGTTGGCTTTCAATGGAAATTTGCCTGAGTGAGGCTGGCAGTGTCTGGCCTTGTATTTCTGCCAATTGATGGTGATGTGTTGGCTGTGCTTGGGTGGTGGCTGTTGCTGGGTGTGTTAGCAGGTGACTGCACAGATATTTCTACAGACCATATTTATCATCTGCAAGCAATAAGAAAAGCCCTGTTTGAACAACATAGAGTTTCAGGCAAGAGCATCACATCCTAGATGTATCCCACTGGATCTGAGCCTGCTATCAGTGAAGACAAGAACTTTTCTGAGACTTTTCCTCCTTCCAGCTAATAGAGAGATGGTCTTAGAAAATTGAGGACCTATGCTTTACTCTGTAAATAGTTTAACACAGAAGTGTAAATGAAAGAGTCATTTCAATGACATCAGAGAAGCATTAGACATTGCCAAATGTATTCATGAATAACAACACAAGAACTAGAAGGAACTGGAAGCTTCAGACACGTGGTCACAATCCAATCCAGCCTTGCACAACTAATATGGAAGTGATTAAATTATTGTAATTTAAGATTCAAGTAGGCTGCCTTGGGCAATTTTTAAATTATACCTGGAAAAAATAAACCTACGCTGTTGCTCAGAAAACATTTCAGGAAATGTTTGCCTTTGCATTCTTTCAACAGAACAGTAGCAGTATAGTATTCTTTAGAGGAACTTAAAGAAAAAGTGCTTGAAAGCACTAAAAGATGCTATCAGACTTATATTTGGAAATCCAGATGAAGAACTGGGTAAGGTATTGTTTGTGGTTTTTTTGCTCACTGCAGGAACAAATCTGTGTCTTGTGTAACTTGACCAACCACCTTGCAAGTTGTAAGAGGTATTCTTAGGTTTAACCAATTGGTTTAAGTTTAGATTGGGATGCTTTTTTTCTAATACTGTACAGTTTTATGCCTCGTATTTGCAACATCCTTTGCCTACACATCAGTTCTCTGTTGTTGAATCTGTATTCTGCCAGCCAGGTTAAAACTCAGGTGTAGGCTACTAGTTTTTGCTGGTGCAATCAAGAGCCAATGGTCTTCAGCTCAGCAGAAGCTTGATGGCAAGGTGTCTCTTTTGCTGATCTTGGTGCTTGTTGCTTTGCTGTTAAGTGCCTCTGACACTGTTTACATTGATGGGAAGACTGCCTGACTGCTTGCTTTTCTATCCTCTATGCTGTTATTTAAAAACTTCTAGAGAAGTATCTAAAGGAAAATAAAACAGAGCTCATTTATTTGTGGTACTTCCTTTCTGATTATGAAATTCACTCACATTTAGAAAAGAAATGTATACTTAGGCAACAATAAGTTAAATAGCATTTTCCCCTTCTTTGATATATGAATCTGTCAGAGTTCTCTTTCAAAGAGGAAACTGAGAGTGAAGTGAAATTGTTCTGAGTGTTATGGAAGAGAGTTTTGAGTGATGATTCATGTTCCTCCAGACAGAGTTTGTAGGTTATTCCTCATGCTACAGTAGTCTCAGTGTAACAGCAGTTACTCATCTTCCCCCATGAAGTAGCTCTCGTGGAAGTGATTCTTCATAATCTTGTTTCCTAAAATATTTCTGTTATTTACTGTAAGAGATTATTTAAAATTTTACAACTTTCAAGGTATGCAAAACAGCGCAGTTATTTTCAGTCATAGGCTGAAAGAAAAGGATCAGACATTTGTATTTTTTTAAGGTCTTGGATAAAGGGTTTAATAGAACTCATTTAAACAAAGTTCTTTTTCAGAACTTTGGAAAAATAAACAGCCCAGATAGTCCTGCTTTTGTTCACAGTGAACTGAAACACTTTAAAAATTGCTTCTTTACTATTTGTAGTTTGATTGACTAAACAAAATAATAGTCTTAACTCAGAGGTAAAACAATCAGCATCAATAAAAAATGATACACAGCTGTGACTAGGAAGACACCTACACAGCTGTTCAGGGAACTATCTGAAGTCCAAGCTCAAATGAAAGTGAGTAGTACTTATTCTAAACCCTGGAAATAGTTCAGTTGGATCTTTTGCAAATGCTTTGCCTCTTGTCTCTTACAAAGTGTTTCTGATAAATGCAAACATGGCCAAGGAGAAAGTTCTCATATAAGAAAAGCCAACATGTGTAGAGATACTTTATATATAGGTTACCTGCAGTGAAAAAGTTGAATATGGACATATACATCCTTCTGTGTTCCTGTCCCCTTCCAAAGAAGCCACAATATCAGTCCCTATGTCAAACAAGATGATCCCACCTGCAGCTGAACCTCAGCTCCACCCTGTCATGGGTTAACTGAAGGGAGCCTGTACAAGAGACTCCCTCCAGTGCCCCTGGAGCTCTAGGCTTTGTGGCTTTTGGAACCCTAGCCCTAAGTGGAGCAGTAAAAACAGCCTTTAGCTGAGCTGCCCAGCACTTGTGTGGTGCCAAGGAAAATGGTGTGGAGGGAGAAATGTTGGCACAGTGCTGTGCTACCCTTGGCATGCCATTTGTGGTTGCAGTGTCCCTAGAGTTCTAGGATTTGTGATTTTCTCAACCCTAAATTAAAGCATATGCCTGATCCTAAGCGAAGCAGTAAAAATAAAATAACAAAACAGCTTTTTCACTAGGTACCCAGGAGGTGGTGTGCCAAGAAGAAAGGTGTGGATGGAGCAATATTTGGTCAGTGGGGTGCTGTTTTTTTCTAAATGAAATGGACAGAAACCTGCCAAAATGATACCCAGTAAAATCTCAAAATCAGGGAATGAAGTCAAATGAAGAGACAGGAGAAGAAATTGAACAAATGAAGATCTAAAAAAAAAAAAANCTGAATGGGATGATGTGAACTGCAGGGAAATTGTGATTTCAGTGAGGATCAGTTGGGCAAGCTTTAGGCCATTTCCCATCCTAAGCATAGCCATAAGCCTAAGCAGAGCAGTAAATCAGCCTTTTGCCAAGGCTGAGGTTTGTACCATGTGTGGTGCCAAGGACAAAGATGTGTAGGGAATAATATTAGGGCAGTGCTACGAACCCCTTTCACTGTCTTTTGTCATTGCAATGTTTCTGGATCTGTAGGCTTTGTGATTTTCTCAACCCTAATCCTAACCAAAACCCAAACATTAAATGGGGATGAAAATTCAGGCTTTTGCTGAGGATACGGTTCCCAGCATCTGGGTGGTGCCAAAGAATATGGTGTGAAGGGAACAATACTGGGGCAGTGCCATGTTCCCCTTGGCATGCCTTTTGTAGTTGCAGCATCCCTGGAGATCTTTCTTTGTAGTGTTTTCAACCCTAACCCTAAAGTTAACCTTAATCTTAAGCAGAGCAGTAAAACAACTTCTTGGTGAGTCTGAGGTTCCCAGAACATAGGTTGTGCTGAGTTGAAAATTTTTCAGGGAGCAATCTTGTTGCTGTGCCATGCTCCCCTTGGCATGCTTTCTGGGCTTTGTGGTTTTTTGAAGCCTAACCCTAAGTGTAACCCTAACCCTAAGCAGAGAAATTAAAGCAGCTGTTTGCTGAGGCTGAGGTTCCTAGCACGTGGGTTTTGCTACACATGCATTTTTCTTGATCTTTTTGACAGTGAAATCACAAAATAAAGGTCTCCTCACAGAAGAAACCCCAAATTCTTCTGAATACTCCCTATCTGCTTCTTTTGACAATCCCTCTAAAATTAAACTGCTTATTATAAGGTTTACATTCCAGAAAAGCATGGTAAGCCTTCCAGTGATCACACTTGTTAATACCTTTAACAGAGCTTTTCCTTGTCTCTAATTCAAAGAATAGTTGTGATTTTCCATATTACATGTAGGAGGATGTGGCACATGTTCTTGATCTGACTCAATCTACTGGTGCTACCAAAACCAGTAAAGTTAAACCATTGCAAACATGGAAGTAAAAGTCCTTTTTCCACCCTCCTAAGTAACAGCTGCAGAGCTATTTTGAGTAGTGTATTAACAAATTGTGATTTGAATAGCCCAGAACAGCCAACCAGATCACTGAGTAGAGCCAAAACCACTCCTGATTTGTAAAACCAAATCCAAAGTGAGTTCACAGAAATGGAAAAAAACCTGTCACTGAGAAGTAATAGTCATAATAATCAGCACTATCCCCAGCTGAGCCTGACCCAGGACACTCACTGAAGCAGAGTGCTCTGGGAAATGTTTGAGCCCAACAGCCTGCAAGGTGAAGTTTGCCTCTGAGTTAAGAACCTCTGCTGGAGGTGGAAATCAGTTAATGCCACCCCCCTAGAGGAAAACATCCTTCCTGAAGAGACATAATTTAATAATTTATATTATTATAATAAATAATAATTTATCCTGTCCTCAGAAAGCAGTCCCCAGAACATCAGAAGATTGTGCCCAAGAATTAAGTGGGATCACAAGCAGCCTGATTAGACTGACCATGAATTGCATCTCTCTTCACTGTCTCTTTGGGAGGGGTTAGTAGAGGAATAATGACTCAATATGTAATTTGTAGTCATAGGTCTCATTGAGCTACTCAAGCCATTTTATTTCTTTTATCTTCTTGCCTTTATTAATTTTAAATGGTATGATAAAGCATAACTAGAGAAATCCTGCTGTGCAAAAGTAGGAAAGATTAGGTGTAACTCCCAAGAGGTCTCTCATGAACCTTCATAAAATCATAATGATGATGATATGCTAAAAACCTTGCCTGTCCCTCATGAACCTTCAGAAAATCATAATGATGATGATATGCTAAAAACCTTGCCTGTCCTGCAAACCAGACTTCTTAAATTGCTTATCAGAAACATTAATAACCTTAAGATACAGCCTTGTGGGACAGAAATGAGTCTAGCAAACAGCTGGAACAGGATGGAAACCTATTCCTGTCTGGGTTCTAAGAGTCCAACCTGTCCTTTATGCTATGGCACCTGGTCCAAAAACCACAGACAGGTGTCTCAGCTACCTCCCCTGCTGCTATATGCATCATTCCTGGCCCGAGAAGTGGAGGAATGATGCAATCTCATTTGGTTTAGATCAGACATCTGAATTTGTGGGCTTACTCTATGTTCACAAATTATTTTTGAACACCTGCTGTTTTTTCAATGCTTGATATTTGTGGTGCTACCACATCTACATGGCTAACACGCCTGAGCTTCAAAAAGTCTGATTTTCAGTCATCTGTTGATGTGTTTGTATTTCGAAAACAACACCTGTTTTAGGTGTCTTCCTAAAATGGAGGACTGCACTTCAGTTTGGATGACCTTTGTCTGATTAGTGCTGCAAACAGCAAGAAAGGCAGACATAATTATTAACTTGAGTGCCCAAAGTCAGCCATGTCTTTGAAAGCAGATAAGCTTGAATCTGGATAACTCATATTGCTAAGACTCTTTATCACATGGGCAGTAAGACTGGGGCAGCCACATACAGGGCAGAGTTCACTGCAGGCATGCAGATACAGTGGTCATAACACAGGTAGGTGTGACATGTCCAGGATTGTACTTACGGTGTGCTTGCTCTGGGGATCACCCTTCAGACTGTGGCCTGGCATGGCCTGCTTAGGCTTAGCCCAGGCAGTGCTGCCATCTAGGAATTAGAGGTGCAAAATATGGTTGTACTTAAATTGCAAATAAAGAAGTCAAGCGTTCAGAAATTGTACTGAAGAGCTCTGTTAGCTCCCCTTGGGAACAGAGTGGAAACTGTCCTTTTCAAAGTGGTCCCACCCTGTTATGATAATGTAACAAAGAAAAGGAGAAACATTTCAAATGCTTAATAAATCATAAGAGACAGCTGAAACGGTTACTCAAATGGATGGAGAAGGCTTTTTCCATATAAATAATGGATGGTTTCTCCTGTGAAAATGGCATGGCACATATGTAAGGGGGAGCGATGTCACTCTAGCAGTGTTTTGTTAAGGAAGGAGTGATCCCTAAAGGCAGGATTTTGTCCTAACAGTAGAAAAAAGTGCTTCCAAGTGGAGCAGGAGCATGCACAGGTGATATGACATGGCCCTTCCCATTGTCTTGGGAATGGTGCTGTGCAGGGCTGAGAGCTGGACTCAGTGAGCCTTGTGGGTCCCTTCCAACTCAGCTCATTCTGTGAATAATTGTTACTGTGATGCACACAAGGCCCTTGAAACCCATGGAAGTGGAAGGTGATTTTAAAGCTCACAGAAGCAGGAACACGGTGTGTTAGTATGGCGAAGTTTACACAGCAAAAAATTCAATGAGGTTAGAAATTATCTATAGGAATCACCACCGTGTTTTTCACAGGCTAGAGGATAAGTTTGCATTTACAGCAACAGCAATAACCTAAACAGAATTTTTGCTTCCATTATAGTTGTTCAGAAAGTAAGCAAGTCTCATAGCTTCTGCATAGTTTCTGTTACTTTCATTTTTCCTGCTTAACTCCAGTATCAGACTATTAACCCTTGAAATCAAGTTTTTACAAGTATTTTGTTGCTTGAGAAAATGGAATGAAGAAAAAATATCCTATAAGGAAGCCATAATGGTATCATTTTGAAAGCATTAGCTGTAACTCATACTGTTAACTTCTGAAGGAAGAAAACAATGATGCAATTTGTTTCCTATGCAATGGTAAAGAAATCAATATGACCACGCAAATGCTTGATAACATGGTTACTTGGGTCACTGTAAATTTTATTAAATCTATTTTCTAAAATATCAACAATTCATCTCTGCAGAAAACTGTAGCTTCTGCATTACATTTATCAGCATCAATGTCATACAAAACACAGAGCATCTTAGCCTTAGAAAAGTAAGTCCGAAGTTTATATTTGCTCCAAGAATCTCACAGAGTTTAAGGATAATTTTATTGTGTTTTCTTACTACATTAGTTGTAATTAAAAAAAAAACCCTAATGAATGAATGTCTGTATTTATTGACTTAGAGCAGTTAGTTAGAAAAATTGTACTCAATGCATCAGCTTATATTTAAAATTAAATACTAAACAAAGAGAAAATATACAATCAAATCTGAAGTTGCACATCTGAGTAAGATTAGTCTCAAAATTATTGTCTGGTTAGTCAGTTGATTAGGATGTGCAAGCCCCTTGCAGGTCTCAGCAGTGGCCTAACAAATGGATGGCAGTATTCATCTCTCTGAAAAGGCAAGAATAACTTACATTTAGAGGATGGATATGTGTTCTAAGCTGGCTTCTCTTCTTTTCTGTTATGATGTGAAGAGCTAGCTATTAATTTGTTTTTCATTTTTGCCTTTGCACTTAGAATGTGCTTTAATTTTTGACTAATAAGCTTCCTTCTCTTAAGGGTTTACAGATCAATTTCAGAGTTACTCCTGTTTTCTGCTAGATTTGCTGAAAGCCAGTCAATGTGTCGAGTTCACATCTGCCTTATTATGTGCAATTGTCTCTATGACAAAGTGTTTTTTTCCTGTTACCCACTCTACCACCACAGGCTATTTCTAAGCTTCTACAGCTGTTCAACACTCATGCAGAGTTCACTCACCTGGCTTTTTCTCAGTGGAAAGATTGCAATAAACCAGTCCATGAAGATGTGTTGAAACTCCTTCTGATGATCCCACATGATGCCATTTTATCAATTACTTTCATCTCATAAAATATTTATTCAGATCATAGTGGAAATGTAGTTAGAAATTGTTATAAGGACACAGCAGGACTCCGTCATTTATTTTTCTTTTAGAAGGCTCCTGTCATGATGAGCTTCATACTTTTTTTCTGGGATCAGATAATTTTCTCAGAAGGAGTATTAAGAGTAAAGGTCAGAGTTTCTTACTTTGCTTAGATAGATAAATCTTCCCAAGATGGACTTCCAATATGAAAGGTTTTTTCCTCTATTAGTGCCCTTTCTCCTTTCCCTCTTTTTCCAAAATGTCCAAATGAACTAAAAAATTTACCAAAGTAGCAACTGGATGTCACCATTTCCTTTTAATATTTACTGCACCTTTTTTACTGCAATATTGCAACTTTTGTGGATGGTCTGTGAACCCAAGCTTAAAGTCAAGGCAGACCAAGATACTGCATCCCTACCAATGAGGTCCTTGGGGACTCACTTTGAAATGAAACTGAAGTAATTTTCAATATGGAATAATTTTATTGTGTGGGTGCATCTGCGCATAAAGTTTACATTGGGCTCTGAGCAGCATATAAAGGCTTGTGAGAGAAATTAAGCTAAGTAAGGCACTCATCATTAATCAGAGTACTAAACAAGCATGAGCGCTAGAGAATGAACACAGCTGCCACTTCATTTATCTTGCTGTCAGAAGGTAACTCTCCTACAGAGAGAAGCTCAGAAGTGGTGGCTTAGGTTCTTTTGTGTCTCTCAGCTTGCAGAGAATATATATCCTCATATATCTTAAATGCACATCTACATTACACATAGAAATGTTTTTATATTCAAAAATATGCCATATATAAGCACATTTTTCTACTGGTGTATGTATACTGATATTTGTGTTCTCAGTAGTCCTAAACTCTAGTTTGGACCTTAAAAGTGAGAGATATGCCAGTTTATTTTAATATTTATTACTGACATTTGTATACTCTGAGGTTCTGGCTCAGTAACAGAAGTCTTTTCTACGGTCTCACTGTCAAGCTACTTTCTGTGATAACTTTCATCAGGGTCACCCCTCCTGGAGATATGATGTATAAGTAGCTGATACGGCAAATCAGAGTATCTTAGCTTCCATTTCAGAGTGAACATGTGACGCTGGAAGGTAATAGAACCTATTTTCTTATTTTCCTCAGGAAAAAATCTGGAAAAGTGAAGTACAAGTTACTGAAAGTCTCCAAGTGTTATTTTTATAGTGGCTGTTTGTTAAAGGTTGTTCTGAAGACAAACTAACAGCTTGTCATATACAAAGTTTATAGGGCAACAGACTCTGGTGTCTGGTCTTCCTTAGTCTGACCTTTTGCATGACAGCAATAAATCAGTAGCCTTCCGTGTCTCTCGTATTTTCCCAAGCTCTTGGGAAAAGGATGATTGAATAGGAAGAATTAGTGCTGCTGCATAGGATTTAGCATAATGGATAGATCATTAACCTTTTAAGTCTGGTATCCTGGCTTCCAAAGTGGCCTACCATGGCTGCTTTAGGGAAACAAAAATCTCCATACAATAGCAGGGGTGGTTTGTGCAGGCAAGGGGGAAGCTTTCCCCACCCAGAGCCATGAGAACGGGTTTGCTGTGGGGCCGGGTGGCACTGCAGCCACCGTGGGACAGCACTCTGAGTTACACAGACCTCAGAAACATAGACAGGGACATGACACATGCATGGCTTTCTTCACACAGCACAGCCAGAGCTAGGCACTCACTGTGCCAGGGTTATGCTGTCCTGTGGTGTCATCTAGACCTGTACTCAAAGTACCTGAGATGCCTGTAACAGTGTGTCTGAGGGAATAGAAACTCTCTGTGGGCTGCAAGTAGTCAGGTGGTTTGCTTTTTGGGGCATTTTCACTACTACCTAGCTAAGAGCAACCAAATTAGCTAGTTTCAAGTCTGCAAAGGCGTGGACACCTGAACACTGATGCAGGACAGGACCTGCACTCAGTTTGAGGGCAGTTTTTAGTTTATGTGAAAGAGTGTGTGTTATTTGCTGCATCTCAGCCAAGAACTTGCAGGGGAAGACTGGATCACCACCTAAAGGACAGAGATATCCATACACAGCACTCTGGTAGTGATATTTGGGTGGATATATTCTGATAATATCAGAAACTCTGGTACCATTTCCTTGAGTATACCGGACACTTGCAAGAACTGGTATAGGGAGACCTGTGTGTTACAGGGAGACCTGAAATCTCTTTTGCAGTGGCAGATGAAGACCAGGCAGGATACCCTCAGTACCTAAAACGTACCTGCTTCCCTGATTTAGGCAACTAAATCCTGTCCTGGATGTATGTTTACAATGGAGTCCTATTAATGTTGGAATTAAATGTTGAAAATAAAGTTTCTAATCTCGTGTTGGATATTTGTTCTGAAAGGGCCTGCTCAAAGGTACAGTTTCAATTCCATTTGAAGCTACTTCACAGGATGTGTTGAAACACTTGAAAACTTATGTCAGCAGACTCAACTTTCCATGAGAGAAAACAGCTAGATGTAGACAAAGCTAGATGGGTGACACATAATCAGATCAACCTCAAAAGTACCAGCTAAGCATGTTCTTAACTTCTGGTAATTTTGATGAGCCCACACTGAAAATGTGAGTCCATAATGCACTTCAAACTCATAAAATCTATTTTTTTAAAAAAGAGAGCTTTAATTCATGCCTTAACAACACCCCACACTGGTCATTATAATGCTTTGTGTGTTGTCTTGCCATCTGCCCACAGAGAGAAGTTACAGTCCCATTACATTATACTGTTGCTTCTGTTCCGAAACATAGGAAAGTATCTGAGTTTTCAGCTTGATTGATGCTGTGATATTTTCTAAAATATTGGTACAGGTAGCAAGTGTGCCAATTTGAGCTGACTTACACCTCACATTTCCAATGCCATGGAAATAAAACTGTGATATTTTGTACTGCCCCAGCTCTTACGGTGTGTTACTGACAAGTAGCCGTAGCAAAAGAGGTCAGAGCAACTATCTGACTTTAAAGGAAGAGAGAAAAGGCCAGTCATAGTAACACCTCTTTCTGGCAAATCACATGGGAAAAATGGGGAATTTACAGGTGGAGCAAAGCTGGAGTCTGACTGCTGGCGCTGTCTGCTTCAGAGATGATCCAGTATGCAGTTGCTTGGCTGCCTGGGTTGTGTGTGTACAAACTGTACAAAACCTCTGAGCATATATTAGGTAGAGGTTTCTCTTTAAAAAATTGGCTATTCATGTTTAACCCTGCCCACCAGGTGTTTTACTATTATTGCCTTTATAAAGTCCCCTGGGCTTTGTTGTCATTCCCAAGCAAGTGTGCTGCCACTTGCCCATTGCCTGACTAATCTCACCTCAAGAATCTCACCTTCTATTTCTGTACTTTTCTCAAATCATATTGTTACTGGTCTGGTTTTGCTGCTGTGCAAAGGTTTTTATTTGTTATATTAATAGTGTAAAAGCAAATAGTTTAAATAGCAGCAAGCATCAAAAACATCTGAGTTTCTACCAGTTATCTTCTATCACTGGCATGTGTACTCAGGTACACATGTAACTGGCTTCACCCTTAGGAAATCATTTGTTTTGTGCTCTGCTGATTTCAGCAGATCAGGAGAGCGGTCAGGAGCTAAGCTTGTCCTATAAACAAAAGTGAAAAAAAAAAGTCAGAATGTAGAGCAGGCTGTATGGGAAAACTTCATGAAGTCTAAAATTCACAGTTCACCCACAGACTTCCTTGCATGGTCAAGGTGTGAGTGTCAAGGAGCCAGAGGATTGTCACATTGTTTCTCCATGACTTCACCTTTGAGGGGATGCAGAAGTTCGAGAGGAAATCAAGACTTTTTGCCTCTTCAGGTTTCTCTGGAAAGATCATGGATATGGTATCTAATGGCCAAATTTGAAATGCTGACCAGAGTTTTCAAAAAACGTTCTCAAGCATTCAAATGGTAAGTTTTTCAAGAGAGCACATGTATTCTTTTGGCAATTCACAAGATGCTCTGATGTGGTCTGTTTTCTTCTCTGTCTGCTTTCTGCAGAGGGTTTCTGGTCACCATATGGCTGCAAAATTCATGCCCTGCAACATTCAGCATTGCAGCATTCAGGATTGTAATACATAGTTTCTAGGCATTGTGTTTAGGGCAATGCACAATATATAGTGAAGTGCCTGAATTGCTGGGGAAAAGTCTCTTATTACTATTATCCCAGTCTGGAATTTTTCTGTGTCTTGCCTCTTGTTATAATCTGCACTGTTGGCACAGCCTGACTGATGCTTTCATGCCTTGCCTTTGCCATCCTGGCATGCTGGAGAACCTTGAGGGAGTCTGAAGCTGTCCATGCATCAAGTTATTGAAGGGAAAGATGACAGGGCAGGGCTTTCATCTCATCGCTGTTGTTTGCAGGATCAGGATGCTGGAGGGATGCTGCTGCTCCCTTACAGGTGCAGCCTTTAGGACATGAGAGGAGCCTCTGCACTGCTGACAGCTGTGCATCTCCTTGGCAGGTAAAGATGGGTGTCCCCAAAGCTGGGCTGTGGCACTGCTGTGTGTGCCAGGGGCTGCCCCCAGGCAGGAGCAGCCCAGTCCTGCAGTGCTTCAGTGCACTCCTCCAGGAGCTGGGCAGTGGCATGTGCAGAGTGGGAGGGTGAAATTGTGCCTGGTAACCACCAGCATGTTGGCTGGAGTGGCTCTCTCTTGTCTCTGCAGTAACATAAAATACAAAAAAATTTACCAGTGCAAGGAAGCACAATGCCATGTGACTGCCAGAAGCACTGAGTTGTGAAATAGCTTTTTTCAACTCTCTTGTCTCTGACCAAGGAAATTATACATATAATAAAAAAATACTGATTTAAACCCTCTCACTACTGGTATACTTAGAGTGTTTTGCAGATAATGCTTTTTATTTTTCTTGTGAGTAAACGTCAAGCCATTTGGTATTTGTATCTGTGTTTATTCTGATAACTAATACTTATGTCAGGAGGGAGAGAAGAATTACACACAAAACAGTGGTAGGGATGTGAAAAAACATTGTGAGGTTCCAGAAGCTAGAGAAAAAATATTCCTTTTACTATAGATATTCATTATACTACAGATAATAATACCACTTCCAGAAAACATTTCCTCAGTAGACACAACAGGAATTTCCTGTGCATTTTCTGTGGACTGTAGGTTTTTTACAGGAGTCACAGGTCTTCTTTAGTTGTATACTTCTCTGTGCCTGAGCCAAGTACTGTGCAAGATAACAGGGAATAACTAAACTAATTTAACCTCAACATAAAGTTCAGCACAGACAGAAGTGATGCTGCTTCATTCAATTGCCTTTGCACATAATAGTGTCATTAATAGCTATCTGTTTTTAAATTACAACAGGGGTAAAAAAGTCAAGACATAGCAGTGGTTAGCACATCTCAAGCTGTAGGTTGAGTATCTACTTTTTTGCTGGCCTGGGTAGTAAATGAGTTGACATTTTCTGCTAAAACACAGAACAAGGTGGGGNNGGCGAGGGCAGAAGTAAAAAGCTTGCTGCTTTTTTTTCCAATAGTATGGAATAGAATCACAGAATATTCTGAGTTGGAAGGGACCCACAAGGATCATCAAATCTAACTCTCAAGTGAATGGCCCATCAAACCCACAACCTTGGCACCATATTCTACCAATTAAGTTAATTTTGGTGTTTTCTTCAAAGTAGAAAAAAAAAAAAAAAAAAGAAAAAAGAATTTTTTTTTGCTTGTTTTTAGTGTTTCTAGGGCTTCCTCAGAGAAGGGAGCATCCTTTCTGTTCCTCAGCCAGCTATTTTGTAACTTCCTGCATCTTTTGAAACACAGTTTGTTAGAATGGATATTTCCCCTTAAAATAACTCGGCATTTACGGTCTTGGCTGATATTCAACCACTGAACCTGTTGACTGTGATATAAACTCTGTCATTATCTTTACTGCAAAGGAAGACTTCTGTTCAAAATTGGCATTTGTCTATTACTTTGAAAATTATTTTTTGTGTACTAGGCAGTATCAAAGCAGTCTAGTATTTGAGGTCCTAAAATAATAGAAAACAAAATCCAATTTCCTGCATTGCCCACAAGCTTTCTGTGTAATCCTAGCAATCACTTAGTTCAAAGGGGATTGTTTGTACATCCTTGCAAACACCTCCGAATACCTTTACAAACTGGATTAGTGCCCTTCTCTGTTTCACATGGATACTACAAAAATAAGTACATTAAAGTATTTAAGACACTCTGATGGTAGGGGTATTTAGATTATTAACTCCCACTGAAGTCAACAATTTTTGAATGATGTGTTCCCCACAGGAACATGTTTTTTTCTTACCTAGGAAAGATGAAATCTTCTAGCTACCTTGCTGTTTAAATGACTGTGGTTTCCATAGTCTTGCAAGGATGCTCCATGTTTCAGACATTTCTCATGGCCCAGAAAGAAGGTGCAGCAAATAACTCTGCAGAAGTCCTGCAGCTGGTGATCTCATGGCATGGTGGAACTGTAGGTGGTCAGCCTTGGTTCATGTCACCCTTTATCTCCCTACCACAACTATTCACTGGTTGGGATGAGTTGTAGCTCTCCCACATGAAGACTGATTGTTGGGACTCCAAACATGGAAAGGCTTTATAAAATTCCATGCTTGAGGAGCTTATTCACTACCACAGTTCTGTTAATTACTTTCTCTTCATGCCCTTTTTCCTCTGAAAATGTCATGTCTCAGGACACAGCTTGTGCCTCAACTTTTTTTCCCAAAGTATCAGTGATATGGGAAAGATTATTCAACTGAATCATTCAGGGTTTTGTGGGGATTTTTGTTTGGTTTTTTTTTTTTGAAAACAGAGAGCTTTCTAACTGTCTAAAAGCTCAGAGGTTGGAGGCCTCCAAATGCATATCTGCAGCTGTGTGGAATGAAGGTTTCCAGCTCTGGATTATTCAGACGAGGAAGCAATCTGCTCTGCATCTCTCCATGCTAAGGTGTGTAAATGACTTCACTGTTCCACATATCATGGTTGAAAACATTGGAATGATTCAGTGATGATGTCTTGCTCATGTATTTTCTCAGTTTCCTTGTCCTTTTCCTCAGTCTGGGGCTGAGGACCCCAGACTTCTCTCTGCTTTTCAAGCAGAGGAAAGAGCATAGCACAGTAGCTGATGGTCACAGCTGTTATTAAGGCATTGCATTACTTCTGTCTTGCCACACCATGTCAGTATAATCCCATATATACTTAAGCCACTTTTTTTTTTTAATAGTTCCTTGGTTTATTTAGAAAACATTGCCTTGGGATTTGGGATTTAGTAATTTTCTTTTCAGCTTTAATTTGTTTTCCAGTCTGTGAGGTAACTGCTGCATGCACTGAGTAGAAATATACCTCTTCTAAGAAAAGTAATGCAGACTTGTTTCAGGAATAAATCCCTCCCTTTTATACTTTTGTTTTAAAAGAGAGAGTTCAAGTATTCATTAAAGGCTCAGTTCTGAAATGTACTTTTCCAGGACTGGCTCCTGTCAAACTAAGTGCACTTATCAATGAAAAATGAAATTACACCCTATGACTGTGGTTTGATTGTATTTTGTTCATTTTTTAATTTGAAGTATTTAAATTGGGATTTTTCTTCATAAATTCTGATTTTTCTATGGTAGTGAAATATTCACATCTGGTGTTTTTATGCAGACCATGGCTAAAATGCTGTCCCTGAGCAAGTGAACAGATGACCTGTATCATTGTGTGAAGTTAGCCTTTGGGCTGTGAAAGCTGGCTCTGATTTTGGCACAGCCTGTAGCAAGCAGGGAGTCTGTTTCTAATTCTGCTTCACAGCCTCCCCAAATAACTGTGATACCACCCCAGACTTATGGTCATCCATACCCATTATGTCCAGTACCACTCCCCAGTACCTGCTCAGTCCTTGCCTAAAACCATGAGTAAATTGCTTTGTAAGGGTTAAATACACCCTTAAAGCCTCCTGAGTCATGACAGTAAATGCAAAATGGCCAAAGGTGAAGACTGAACATCTCTCTCTTTTCTCCTACTTTACCACTGGAAACTGATAATAGTTTTGGGCAATTCTGTCTTCTCTAAATCCCAAGGATGCCCTAGGGCTTGAACCCACTGGACCGGGTGTCTTCCTCTTGCTGAGTTTGTCCATGCTGTTCCCCAGCTAACTGAAATGCCTTAAGGCTGGAAGGACATAATTTGCAAAGGTCTAGATAAGTGCCTCAAAACTTGCTTCTGCTTAAGGCATGTTACATTAATGCAATCTGTTTAATAATATAAGCAGCTGGTTTCTCTGTTCTGTTGTGCCTGCTTGCAGGTTGCTATCTGCATAGCGTGGGTGTAATGTCTTCCAGCCTTCTCTTTTGGCCTGCTGTTTGCATCACTTCTGTCTTCAGCTTGCTCAAGACTTGAAATTCATTAGAAATACTAGCACTGGTGTTTGGATCATAAACATTAAACAGATGTTTTTAATCTTGACTGTTCATGGAGGTACACCCTGTTCTGCACTGTTCACCAGCTGAAATGAAGTGCAGAGTGGGAATTAATACTCATTTTGCTGCACATAAACCTCAGTGAGCTGTTTGGACTCTCATGATTACACAGCAGAAGTTTCTTGGGTATTGTTTTTTCTTTTCTAACCAGCACAGAGAGGAAACAAGGTGTTGTGAAGTGTAACTTGTGAAACTTGCACATTGTGAGCAGGAACAGAGCCCCTGGAGCAGGGAAAAGGCCTGATCCAAGGCAGAGGAGACTATTTCTTCTCTTGTCACTGTAATGCTGATCTGTCAGTCTTGTTGGTGAAGTCACAGGACTGTCATTAACAAGAAGCTGAGGGTGACTGGAACAACCTCAGCTCCTGAAGTAAGACTGACGAGTATGTTGCATTCCATCATGGGATATCATATATTGAATTATACTGCTTTCAGAGAAATAGCACCTCACTAAAAGCATTCCCAAAGGACACTGATTACAGTATGAGCTCTGACTGGATGTGTTAGATAAAGATTGATCAGAGATGTCAAGAACAATTTCCATTCCTGTCATACTCCAGGAAATTTAGACACGTCATTGGAAATTTCACAGCCTGGAAAATTAAGGACACAAGGTGTTTTTTTTTCCCCATAGAGAATCTTATTTTATTTTTTACTCAAAAAACAAAATGCTATGAATGATATTTTAATGAGTGGTATTTTTTTCCTCTCAGCAGAATTCCAGATTTTCATTAGAAATATTTTTCTGGAAGTGTTTTTGTTGATAGTCTCCATATGCAGGGCAGAGGCTCATGGAAAATCATCTGAAGTTTCTATGCTATTCAGTTTGCCCTACCCTGTTTGGCTTATTTCCGAACCTTACCCCGTAACATAACTGGCTATCCTTGGACCTTGAGAGGTCATGTTTCCTGCCTCAGATCACCAGGTGTTGGTTACACTAATGCTTGGCTCTTCTGTTTGGTCAGATCCATGGCCTCACTCTGAAATGTTACTTTTCCTACTTCATCTGGAAGTGGCAGGATCGTTTTTGTTTTGTGACGGTCAGTCATGGTAAAAACATGAACAACAAAATGTTCCTTTAGATAAGTGATGGTAATTTGAGTTGGTGCTTTCAGCTGTCTTTAATATACAGCAGTTATAAAAATAAGGGAAAGCACCTTTTCCCAGCCCAAGCCAGCTTTCCTCCAATGCATTACAAATACTGTGTTTATACACACTGAAAGGATCACACAGCTGCAGTTGCTCTTGCCTGTTTGTGCTTCTGGTGCTTTTTGAGATCACAGCACACTCCCTCAAGATGCTTCTTACAAAAGAGATGCTCCAGGACCCTCATCATCTTTGTGGTTCCCCACTGGACCCTCTCCAGTCACATCTTGCCTTTCTTGTACTGAGGCATATGACTGGAACATTCAGAATAACTGATCTCACTGTGTCTCCCAGATGGATTTCTTAGCTCTGGGCATGTTCTGCTCAGCTCCTCCCATTGCTTGTGCTTGATCCCAGACTCTTGTGTTTTAAAATTTTAAGCACTCAAAATACATTGCACTTTATATCACTGTGTCTCCTGTTATTTCAGGGAATCTGTCTTTTTGTAGCAAACACCAGTGAGGAGCAAATTGGCAAGAACTGGTGTCCTTGTGTGCTCAGGGATGACATAATGACACATCTTGTGCAGCTGAGAGGATTTTACTACTTTTTTAGTAAGTTTCTGTACTTTTAGCATAAATTTTCATGGTACTTATAAGAGTGGGTCAGTATTTCATTGAGTGAGAGAATCAGCTTCAAGCAAGTATTCAAAACAAATGTGATAAAAAGAAGTACCAAACTGAGATCTCAATTTCTGAAGTCTCTTCACATTCATTTTCCAGAGTTTCACTCATCCTACTCCATTTTCCACAAGATTATTCAAATTTTAAAATGATCATTCAAATATAAACGTAATCATTCAAAGGCAAAGGGAAGGTCTTTGGCTCGCAGAAACTGCTTAATGTCTGTGTTGTTCATCAAATTACTTTGCTCCTATTTTGTATGCTTGTTGAAATACACATCTCTAGTGCTGCTTCCCAGTCCCTGTCTTTGTGCACTTTTTCTTCTTTCCTTTTCTGTCTTTTCCAGTAGTTTCTTCTCCAGGTTTGTGTCTCTGATTCTCATTCCATCCAGGGCATGATTTCACAGACCCTCTGAAAATGTTTAAGTTTGATTTAACAAAGACAATACTATTGTTTATCTTTTTGCTGACACCTTTTAGGAGCTTTGTTCTTCCAAATATAAAAATTTATAATAAAAAGTTAGCCTAGAAATGAAACTTTAGTCCTATAACAATCATGTTCTTGTCAGCTATTCAACAAAGCCAGTGTCACCTAACAAACAATGTTAAAAAATACTCCTCTGCTGAAAAAAAATGAAAAACAAGAGCTTTCTTGGAAATTGGTATGCTTTGTGATTTCTTACACACAAGAAAAAAAATTAGAGAGATATTGTCTGAAATAAATAAATTAACTTAATAACAATTTTCCTGATGCTCTTTTGTGGGTATAACAATTTAGTACAACGGCTCTTCATTTTCATCCTGTTCCTGTGTTTAAAAGTAAGGACATTTCTGAAGAGTCTGGTCCTCAGTATGATACTCCTGGGCTGTATTTTGTCATTTTTAAGGGTATTTAGGCAACTCAGCATCAGGGTCCCAGTGCCTTAGAAAAGAACAAAATGCTTAAAAATTTGAAACTGTCTTCAGTATTTACCTCAGATGATGGAACTTGTCCAGGTATTCCTTTCCTTGTAAGCATCAGGGCTCAAGCTTCCTATTTTTCCCCATCTCAAGCCAAAATTCTGGTAGCTGGGTTTTCATTGGAGTAAACATGTAACACAATAAAACAAGCAGTGACTTCATGATGTTGGGAATTACATTTAAAAGATTGTTTGGTTTTTTTTTTTCTTTCTTAGGAAACCTTTTGCAAAAGATTTTGAAAAGAAGTTGCAAAGGAGGCTGTAACTTTACTGATCATGAACACCAGTGTCACTTTTCTCCCTTCCCTTCTCTGTGGAAAGTACTCTTGTTTTGTGTCCTGTGTTCTTTGTGACAAACTACTACTCAGGAGTTTGAGATTTCTCCTTTTATTTATTTTTTTAAGACAGGGTTTACAGATTAGTGTCTTTGATCTTTGTAGCAAACATTGAAATCCAGAGAAAACCCCACCTATATATGATTAATTCCCTGCAGCCTGGAATATTTGCTAATGTCTAACAGATCTGTGGCAAAAGTCAGTGTCATTTCACAACAGAACCCCACCCTGAGCCACAAAGTGGTTCTTAGATCTAGCATGCAAGTGTGTAAACCCGAGGTCCACATCTGATTAAAGCAGGTACATGGAGTTATTAATGGGACTGGCCATATGCTGCACCATATGATAAACACCAAGGACCTTGGTATCCTATAAAACTGGGCATTTATATGCTACAGCTGGCTATGCATAATCTTCTCCTAATTTATAAGGCTGGAGCATCTGGTTCATTGCTGTTGTTCTATCAGCTTTTCTGGAGGCCTGTTCTTGAATTTCTGGTAGCTGAATATTGCTCTTCTGAGTTCCAGCAGAATGGAAAATTAAATCCATTTATAGTAGGACATGAGCTCTTATTCTATCTGGCAGATCAGATATGTTCAAGCAAAGTCATGAAAGAGAGAAGGGTAGGCCCTTGTGGGATGGGTTCCACTTAACAACAAAATCCACAACTGCAAACTCTAAAAGAAATAATATCTATGTCTCATTGGCAGGACCCTTGACTGTGACAGAGAGGCTCGGCTGGATGAGGCCAGTGTGACAGGCTGTGGCCATGACTGCAGACACCCCTCAGTGACAAGGCAGGTGAGAGTTCACACAACAGGTCTCAAGTCCTGCTTTTGTTACACTGCTTGATCTTTCCCACCCAGTGCCATGGCCCTAGAAGTCAGCATTTCTCTCTTTTCCTGAAACAGAAGCTGGCACTTGGCACTTGGTTAGAAAATGCCTGCTGTGTAAGTGACTAACAAGAGAAGAGTGTTTTCTGCTGGGTCTTGCAAAATTTTGTGAGAAGGAGCCAAGCCAACAATGTGAAAGCATCCTTAACTGAATGGTGTGCATGTGCACAACGCCCTGTGGAGCTGTGTGCCAGCCTGGGCAGCTCTAGAGATGCAGACCCACAGCAGATGGTTTGCTTGTGCCCATGAGAAGAAAGAGAAAGGAGGGCTGGAACTCACTCTTCCAGGTATTTCCAAACTGACTTGTCAGCAGGAAAGTCCCAGTTATAGTTAAGAGAACTCTTTCTCCATTCCACACTTCGGGAGGTGTAAACAGCAGTGAAGCATGCAATAAGTTGCTTTTTAAAGTGACAGCACAATAAGTTGTTTTTTAAAGTGACAGCATTACCAAGTCTATGTAGAAGCTGTGAGTGCAGATCATTCAGCCTTAGGAGAGAAAAAAAACAGCACCAGTCATTCTACCAAACCCTTCCCCAGTAAAATTGCATGTCAGAACAGCACAGAAAGAAAATTTGCATTTCAAGTGGAAAGGGAACATTTTCTTTTGCAGAACATCATGGGGTTGGCAGAAATAAATCATGGTACTATCAGAATGGAAGTGGATTCCTGCAACTCTTGCACTGCTTTCTGTAAGGCTGTGTTGTTGCTGAGGAAGTGAAATATGGTTAGCCCACAACTTAGCACACAACTGTGCAAGACATCTTCAGATCTTTTATTGTCTTTCCCAGCATACATGCTGCACATTTTTCATAATTTTACCAAGCTGAAAAACTTTCAGATTTCAAATATCTTCATAGACCTGTAGCATGGCAGCTGCTGTATTTCTAAATAGGTCTGAATGCTTCAGGTATGCCTATGGCTCTGCTTATTCTGTTTTCTCTCTCTTTTTTAAATGTTTTCTATAAAACAGTTTTGTCCTCTGCATCTGAATCTGAATACTGCATACAGTATCTGGAATTGTCAGAATCTCTTCTCTGATAAAGCTTTATCTTTGTGTAATGATGGCAACATGAGCTTCCCTAAGGAAATAAGTGAATTTGAGAAAGAATTTCTATGACTATGGATACTCTTTTTCAGGCTGTGATAACCCACAAGTGGATGAAGGCTGTAATAACCCACTGCTGAAATACAAGATAGACTACCTTTTATTCTTAATTGTTTGCCTGGAAAGTTTTTCTGGCCAGTGCAAGACAGGCAGCAGGATCTCACACTTGTCTTGGTACCAGGTATTGCACAGAGATTTAAAGGCTTGCTTCTCTAAAAAATTCTACCTAAATAAAGAAACTATGGGATATGAGTCAGCAATGAAACTGGAATAATTGAGAAAGGAGCAAAAAGGGAAATGTGATTAAAGAAACCTGGTTTTATGGACTAGATATGTGGATATGGCTGGATGTCTGCAAACCTAGTTGTTCAAATATATCATGTATTAGAATCAGGTGGTGGAAATATTTGTTATGTAATGACCTCTTTTATTTTGTCAAAGGCAAGAGTGACCAGCATTAACTTCCTTAAACAGAGGCTCTTCCCAAATGCCTACAAATGCCAGCATCCTGATGCAGCTCTCGGCTCTGATGTCTTCAGGGGAGGTGCTAGCGACAGACCATGAAAAATGCTTTGGATGTGGCTTAAGAGAGCTCAAGGTCTGTTACTTAAACTAAATTAATCCATCTTTTTGCACAAGAATTAAGGGAAAAGTGGATAATGATTAGGTAGCTGGGATCTCCATTATTCCCAGGGCTTGCTTTGCCCTTTTGTGTCTGGGCCACTCTCACCTCCTCTCATTTAATCTGCAGTAACAGAACACAGTTAAGTACTAAGATTCTCGTTGCTTACAGACCTTCCAGATCTGGAAAAGCTATTTCACCTCTCCCTCCTGGTGTGGCTTAGTGAGTCACAACCCAGACCTTGCCTAAGCAATTTTTTCTTTTCTATGATTAAGGGCTAAAATCATTAGAAATCACAGGTCAGCATTCAGTCATCATTTACTGTGAAATGGCTAAAATAGAGGTCACAGAACCATAGAATTCTTAGGTCTGAAACGGACTTCAGGAAATCGTTCAGTCCCTCCCTCCTGGCCAGGCAGGGCTACCTAGAGGTGACACAGGAACATGTCCAGGTGGGTTAGAATGTCTCCAGAGAGGAAAATTCCATGATTTCCCTGGGCAGCCTCTTCCAGTGCTCTGCCACCCTCAATGTAAGGAAGTTTTCCCTCATGTTGAGGTGAAAGTTCTTGTGTTTTAGCCTATGGCCGTTGTTCCTCACCCTGTCACTGGGAACCACTGAAAACAGTCTGGCACCATCCTCTTGACACCCACCTTTGAGATACTTACAGGCATTAATGAGATCCCTTCTGTCTTCTCTTCTCTAGGCTAACAGACTCAACTCCCTCAGATGCTTCTTACAAGAGAGATGCTCCAGGACTCTCATCATCTTTGTGGTTCCCCACTGGACCCTCTCCAGTCACATCTTGCCTTTCTTGCACTGAGGAGCCCAGAACTGGACACAGAACTCCAGATGTGGCCTCACTAGGGCTGAGTAGAGGATCAGCACCATCTCCCTTGCCCTGCTGGCCACACTCTTCCCAATGCACCCCAGGATACCATTGGCCCTCCTGGCCACAAGAGCACTGCTGGATCATGGTCATCCGCGAAGACTCCCATGTTTTTCTCTTCCAAGCTGCTCTCTAGGAGGTCAGTCCCCAGCCTGTGCTGGTACTTGGGTTTATTCCTCCCTGGGTGCAGGACCCTACAGTTGGCCTTGTTGAACCTCATTAAGTTACTCTTCACCCAATTTTCCAGCCTATCAAGGTCCCACGGCACAGCCTTCTAGTTTATCAGCCACTCCCCACAGGTCTGTGTCATCAGCAAACTTGCTAAGGGTCTCTTTCCTTTAACTGTCTTTCACTGAATGGAACAGAGGATCTTTCCTGTTTTAGTTTACATGCATTCCTGGCTAATCACATACTGGTTTCACTGTCCAAAATATTGTGTTGAGGGTACTATGAAGACACTGTGAGCATGAAATTACTCCTGTATTGCACAATTCTTATTTTAAAGAAGGGACACTTTTTTTCATTTTCTATTGTAGGCATTGTAGAAAACATAAAATATCTGAAACTTCTACTTTATAGACTGTATTTTAATTTTAAGACCTAAAATACAAACCTCCTAGAAGAAATCTTAAGGATATTTTCACAAAGACTTTTTTCATGGTTTTATTTTTATATTACAAGTCAGTTTCCCTTGAAAATGCAAATATATACCATCATAAATTGTAATACAAGACGTACAAAGAATCCTTGACCTTCATGTAGCATAGAATGATTGTGATGAATCAAATAATTTGATGCAGCAAAAATTAGTTTAAAAAGTATCCAAGTATGTATTCCAGACATAGACAGCATATGTTGATTTACAGCTGTGATAGAAGGCATCTTCTGCCATTATCCCTGTAATGGGAAGAGAAGAGAATTGCTCCTGGCATGTGCATTTAAACTGGGTGGTATTAAACAGAACTGACATTCAACACATGCCTTTCACCTGCATCTGTCCTGTCTCTCTGCAGGTTGTTTGGAAGTCCAGCTCTAACCTGAGTTTTCACCTCTTTACAGTAAGGGGAAAGCAAAAAAAATGCAGGAAAGTCCCCCAGAAGGTGACTGCATCCTTAGCCTAAACCCACTGACCAAAACTCAAGAGACACCAATGATATGTGTCATATTATGAAGCAGAAGAAAGGAAAACTTCTATGGTTTTAGAAAACAGAACTGAGAACAGAAACCAGGTTCAAACCAACATTTTTCCAGTTTTCCTCTGTTACCCCAAATCTGAGCTTGCTATGACCAATTCCAATGAAGTCAAGTTTGGGTTAGATCTTTGTACTCTCCATGCCTTTGCACCTGCAGGGCAGGATTGATAGCAAATTTTTTTGGCTAGGCATATGATATGTGATAATAGTCTAGTGACTGAAAGAAATAAAACCCAGTTTCTTCAGATCAACTAATGGAGGTAATTCTTGCCTTTTGGCCCATGGGAACTCATGACATTTGATAACTGATTTATTTTTAAACACACTACACTGAAGAGTAGCCATGAAAAAGGGACAGGCTAATTTTAATTAATCCATCAGATAACTCCTGAGCAGAAAAGGCTGGCAGAGCTTGTAGGAGAATTGTATGTTAATAAAGTTGAAGATCACTCATTTTTCTAATTAATTATTACTTGACAGAAAAAGAATTTTTGAAAGCCATGCTATGTATAGCTATTTAACCATACTATGTACAACTGTTTAAAGAAAGGGAGGAAGCAGATATTTCTGAGGACAGTGCCAGCATGCAAATAATTATCTATCCCATTCCTCTGATCATCTTGGCCTTAACATTCTTGCTGGTGTGTATCTGAGATTATGTAAGTATTCCAGCTAATATTGTCATGTGGAATGGCAGTTTCTATGACACACTTTTTTCTCTACTTTTGGAGAGTATCTACTTTTGGTGAGGAGATAGATCTTGGCTCCCAGAACCATCTCCAGTTTCAGCTAGTGACTTACCTGTCTCAGAGGTGCCATCCTTGTCACTGCAGCAGGGTACATTGCCTGCTGCTGTAGGCACTGCTGTGGTCCAGCATTGGCATGTACATTTTAGCCACGATGCAGTAGCTGACTCCAGGCCTCAAGTCTTGTATTTTTATAACCTTGTCTTTCCCTTCATACACCAGGACCCTGTGTTGCTTCACATGGAGTGGATAAAAAAGAGCCAGTCAAGTACATTTCCCTAGCATGTGTGTCTGTAAGTAAAGTTTGGTGAGAACAGAGGGTGCATAACAGCACATGGATTTGCACAAACCCAACAGCAATAATAACTTATTTGTGCTTTTAAAAGAAAATGCCCTCCCCCCACAGTTCCTCACCTGTCCCAATTTTTTAAAATAGGTCATAGATTTAGAAGTATTAAGTTGATTGAAAATAATACAGGGATGAATTACAACTAATTTCAATCAAATTCCATTCCTGAAAAGCAAGCCTAGTTTGATTTCAAACATTTGCACAATCCTCGCTGCTCCCGCAATCCCAGAAGACAGTTTCAACAGTAAACCAAGTGCCCACACTTTTCTGGCTTTTCAATGGTAAATGGTTCATATCTTAATGTACTCTTACCTCATCTAGCAAGTTATTAATTATGAAGACTTGATACAGCAGATCATAATAATTTGTCATTGGAATTTTGCTGCCTCTCTTCCTTTTATAAGGCGAACGTGGAGCCTGGAGCTTTACTGTTATGGATTTGTTGCTATGAACCACAGTTACCATTGGAGGTCCTATCACAGCTACAGAAAAAAACAAAGATGTAAACACAATTATTGTTTATTAATAATATTTCCTAGAATGCAATTTGAATCCATTCAATGAATGGTAATATTACCAATGATATATTATGCGGTATTTACTCCTCAAGTGACACTCTATAAATTCTTACTTCTTGGTGTTTATTTGGTTTGGTTATTGTTATTTTGGAGGTGATATTTCATGTGTTTTTAATCTTTGAGCCAAATTTTTGAAATCCCTTAGAGCTGATATTGTTAAGTACTGATTGGTCAAGAAAAATTCCAAAATTGCCCTGATTTTCTTTTTGCCTTGTATTTGTGTTTTTGTTTGGACTGCACAAAATGTCCATTTGAACCATTTCAGCTATGGCAAGGATGCAGTTTATATTGTCACTTTCATATTTTGCAATTGGCTTGGTTAAAACACAGCTAGGGCTTCAAGCTGGTTAGTGCCTGCATACATGTGTGTGCAGTGCCAGAAATGTGGGGACATTTCTGGCACAGGGGAGCAGCTGCCACATAAATCTCTCCAGGAGGAGGAGGTGGCACAGGGAAAGATGTTCTGGTTTTGCTGCAAGGTGCTCCTTTATGTCAAAGCTTGTGGTTTCATCTGTGCAGGAGGCTCAAGGTAGTTTGCACTTTGGGGCTGTGAAGTGACCCACACTGACAATTTGATTTTGCATTGGCCAGTGAGGGAAAATGGGTTAATTCAAGGTGAACTTACTGGTCGGTAGATTGCTACTGTTCAGGGTTTGGGCAGTCCTCCATTTCTAGCATACTGTGGCACTATAATGACAGTGCTAACCAGAACCTTTGCATATGTCCTTCCTATGTCCTTTCCTGCATCAGGATAACACATAAATGTGAGAAGACGAGTGGCCATCCACCACACAGCTCTGTTCTCTCTTCTCCCCCCAAAGAAAAAAAAAATGCTTCCTTTTTTATTGAGTCCTGTCCTTCCAGTAGCTACAAAAATGCCTGAAAATAATTTGTGTATTTCCATGCCCAGAGGAAAAGGTTGATTTAAAGGGATCTTTTGATCTCCTAATTACTGGTAAATGGCTATTTAGCCATAATCGTTTGGCTTTCAAGTGTGTGGAGAATTACTTTAGCATAACATTTCACCTGAGAGCTATTGACTCACTACTTACAGCTTTTGGCTAGAAAAGGATTACTCATGTTTGCAAGTTGTGAGCAGAAATAATGTGTTCCATGCCACAGAAGATCAAACTCCTTCCTGAGGGACATGTGTGTTTGCACCTACTTTCTCGCCAAGGAGTGAATCTGCAGCTGAGGCTCCAGCTGGAATAGACACCAGCCAAGGCTGCTCTCACTCTGCTGTAGTAAGGCTCCTGGATGTCAGACGTCTCATGTGTTAGGTCACAGACATGGCTTGAAATCCCCCAGCACTCGTCTTTGTTTTGCCACGTGCTCTGCCCATACCTATGGAGAAAGAGGAGGAAGGATGAAAACTTTAGAGATCATTGCCTGTGTCCATGCAGATTCTTAGCCAGCTGTTTCACTCTTGTGCCATGACAGGGAAGGTTGATTTCACGGGCATTTGGGAGCTACACGTTTATGTCTTCAAAAGAAATCTAAAGCACAAACCCAGTTCACCAGCCCCATAGGGAGCCACCTCTTAGTTGCCCCATGGGAGAGGTGGGCAAGCTTCAGCTTAGCCAGTGTGTTCAGTGATGGGCAGAATGCTGGATTTCACCAAACAATTTCTCACGGGCAATAAGGATTTCAGGCACTCACCAGTGTGCCAGGTGTGGGAGCAGACCCTAAAGACCAGCCCCTAATGTTGCCTCAATCTTTCCATCCAAGGCATTCTGAGGCAGTGTTGTGGGCAAGGTAGGCCACTGAAATACCTTAAATGTTCCATTACAGAAGAACTTGACCTACCCAGACCTTCCTGAGGCAAGTGGCTAGACCCAGTGACTTTCAGAGGTCCCCTGCAAACTACATTTTGCTTCAAATTCTTGGTGCCATGAGGGTGCAGAACGTAGTGTTGGAGGTGCTTATTTCTTGCCTGCCTCATGCTGCGTGACTGCACCTCCTGGGATTGGTAAGTGCAGAAACAACTGAGAGCTGGCAGCCAAGCAGGACACACGGCTGTTCCCCAGGAATGAGAGCACCCTGTCAACTGAGACATCCCTTTGATATGCCCAGCGGGGCTAAGCCCCAGCAGAGTGGGAGGCGCCGGTACTTACACTTTATACTGCACAAAGTAGAGCGCATCTCTTGCCTCTCTGGCCCACCCAGGCTGCCAATGCAATGTGGTGTTGAAATTTAATGAATGGAACTCTACCTTCTGTGGCTTAATCGAATCTTGCAGGTCTCGGTTCTCCAAAACTAAAAGTGCTGCAGATAAGAAGGAATGATAACATTATGTGTTTGTCACAGACACACTCCTCCACGTTGGAATCAGAGGGTATTGATACAGACCATTTAGTTTTCAGACTAGCAGACTGCAGGGAAATTAAATCTCATGGATCTCACATTCAAAACTTTCCAAGTCACAAAATCAAGCAGTTACAGAAGAAACACATTTAGAACTATGAAAGAAATACTTTTATGTGGTCTGAGTGTTTGGAGGAGGTTTTGGTTTTTTTTTTTTTTTTTTTTTTTTTTTTTTTTTTTTTTTTTTTTTTTTTTTTTTTTTTTTTTTTTTTTTTTTTTTTTTTTTTTTTTTTTTTTTTTTGTTGTTTTTTTGTTTTGTTTTGGTTTTTTTTTGGGTTTGTTTGTCTCTTATTTTGTTTTTCTTTTTCTTTTTATATTTTTCATTGGTTTGTTGGTATATTTTTCCCTAGTGAGTTTGCTGCTGAGAAAGATGCCTCATGCACATCCCAGGAAACAAACCCTTCAGATCTATTTACAGAGCCTGCAGTAAGAAGCCCCATCAACACTTAAAAGTGAATACTCAAAAGCCCTTTCCCTCTACTACACAACTCAGCTTTTACCTGAAGAGATTATAGCTCTTGTAACTGTTGCCACAGTCATGTTTACCATCTCTTGCCTAATAAACGACCTGAAATTCACTGCTTCTCCTGTCTATACCACTGGAAAAGCTGTCTGACAGTTTTCATGATCACCTCTTTTCAAACTTCAATATTACTACAACAGATTCAATAAACAATCCCTCTGAATCATTCAAACCCTGATATTTTTGTGGGTTTTGCAACCCAGATGACAGCAGCTTTTACGCTGGCATAGCACAGAATCAGATAAGACTTTACTGGCTGAACTGAAACTGGTAATACAGCTATGAAAAAATCTAACAGGCAACACATTCGTTTTATCTGCATTTCAGAACCTGGAAAGGTAAAATAACAAACTAATTTGAAAGTGACTGGCTTTTGAAACCCACAAAAGGATACAGAGATTTCTTGATTCATCTAAAAATTCAATAACAAGCTCTGTCCTCCCACCCTCCCCCTGCTTTCCATAGAAAAAAAGAGCCAAATGCCCTTACTTACAAGTTGTCTCATCCCAAAGCAGGTGCATCAGGAAGCAGAGGAAGGAAAGCATGATCCTCCTCATGCTTAGGAGAGCAGCTCCATGACTGAAAAGCACCTCTCTTCCTCTTGGGCATGTCTTATGAGGAAGTAATTGTTAAGCACTCCAGAGTTCCCCTTATTTTCAGTGGTTTCCAAATTCCCCCGTTTGGCTTTGGTTTAATTTAGCTGGGAAACATATGAGTAGCTCTGAATTAAACATGAGCAATTTTTCTTTCTTGGCAGCTGTGATCATGCAAAGTTTGGAACTAATTATGAACCAAGCCATTATGAAAAGGTCCTTTTAAGACACTAATTCCCAGATGATGTCTGCCAACATTGCTTTATCCCATAAATTTGTCACAGAAGCTTTCTTGCTTGACATGCTAAGATTTTTAATATTTATTTATTTGTTTGTTTTCAGCTCACTAGTTGCTCAGTGCTGAAGAACACAAGAAATTTTTCTCCAAATATAAAAAAGACCTACCCATGGGATGTGCTCTGGTTTGATGGACTGCCTCTGGGCCAAAAGTAAGAGATGGACTTTTCAGGTGTGTTGGTGGCAGGACATCACCTAGGGGCCTGTCACTGGAGGAATGAGGGGCTGTGAAATCACTTCTGGCAGCACTTTCACCCCATGCTGGTTGTGGGGGAGATGCTGGGAGGCCAGAGAAGTTGCAGGACTTCCAGCTTCCAGCTTACCTTAGGAAGGTAAGCCCAGCCCAAAGGGCCAAAGTGCCACTCTGGATTGGACTTTCAGCCTGGAATAATATGCCCCAACTGGTGTAGGTGTGCACAAATGCCTGCACAAATATTGGCATTTGTCAATGTTATCCTCTGGATCCTGCCTGCCCAGTATGTCCATCCCTACAAGCTTGACCCCAGGGCTGGGCATGCTAGGGCTTCCCCACGAAAACCATCTCACTTGGTGCTTGTAAATGTTTTAATGCCACACGTACGTGAGATGAGTTTTGTGCTCCTGGGAAGTACGGAAAGCTCAGACAATTCAGTTGCTGGTGGTGAACGTGGTGCTACTGCCCAGCCTTGCCCCTCACTCTTTCCTCCCCATAAGCTCCCCAATGCTGACACCCACTGGTACTTCACTGCTCATGCACTAGTGCAACTAAGCAAAAGTCAGGATGCATTCTCTTTTTGCAAACTCATAATGATAAGCAAGAGGAGAAAAATGTTAATTTTATAAGACTTAGCGTAGCCCTGTGTAGCAGCTTCCACAAAAGGAGTAAGGGATGTGAAGGGATGACAACTACCTGTCAAAAAAAAAAAAAAAAAAAAAAAAAAAAAAAAAAAAAAAAAAAAAAAAAAAAAAAGTCATGAAACTTTGGGAAAATGTGGAAACTGAAGACCTGTCAGGTCAAAAAAAGTGCAAGTTCTGGTTCAAATGAACTTACTTAAAGGCCACCAGTTATACTGAACAAACTGAACAACATCTAGTCAAGAAGCTGACCTTGGGTCTCAGTTCAGCTGATCACCCACACCTCATTATACTAGCACCAAACCTGCAGCATATATAGTAAAATGCTAACTGTGTAGCTCTGAATAATGAATTAGTCAAACCAATTAAGGGAATTAAAGAACTGAGAAAAAGTGAAGAAAAAAACCCCCACCAAAATGAAGTCAGAAAGTCTATCTGGCTGCAGAATTTTTATCTATCCATTTCCCAAACACATCTTCAAAATCCAGTGATCTTTAAATAATTTCCCAAATTCAATTAGTATTTCATCATCCTATATGAGCTCAAGTACGGGAATAGGGAACTTTTACAAACCAATCACTAGACTGAAAAGTCATCAGTGTTTAGTCACAGGTCATGTATTTGTTTACTTGACTTGTACACACCTTCCCATATCCCGGGAAGCAGCCCATTGCCAGGAGCTGAAGTGTGGACCTTTGCCAAAGTACCTTTCAAGGGTAAGCAGAGCTGAGGGCCAGGCTGCCGGCTCCAGTGGGTTCTGCTGGGAAAAGGCTGCTGTGCCATGTGATGATACGGGGCAAGAAGTGCCTGTCACATGGGGAAAGCCAGGGTTTCCTGTCGATGGTGTTTTTTCTGCAGCTGGGCTCCGCTTTCTGCAGTAATGGGTAACTCCACATCTTTTCTGTTGTCATTGAAGCAGCCGCTGTTTCAATGGCAGGTTATTAGCACCTGTAACGCTGTGCTTACTCGTCAGCCTCAGTCACGTTGCTTCAGTGCTTTGTGTGATAAAAATTACTACAGTCAAGGACCAGCTGCACACACACACATGCAGGCATGTACATACATACATATATGTTTGGAGTCTCATAGAATTATATGTACACAGTGTGTGGAGTGCATTTCAAAATTTAAACTATTGAAGAACACAGGATGATGAACACTGCAATTCCATTTAAAATATGAGAACTTTTATAAACAATATTAAGGGTACTCTGAACAGTACTTTATGAAGAAATGGAAAATTAAAAATGTACTTAGCCCAGCAGAATCCACATAAGTAGTTATGCTACTATCTCATCCTAGCTTTCACGGCAGCATCTTTCTGATCTGAACCATTGTGAAATGACAGAACTGATTTTTTTAAATTAAAAATTGATATTTAACCAACACAGAAAACCATGGTAATGAGAATTTTTTCCCATTGCTGGAATGAAAACCTATCTGAATGCTGGGTAAACAGCTTTCTTTCTCTTGAGGATGGATTATTGCTACACAGAGGTAAAAGTCAAGTACATTTTTGCTGAAAGCTACTTGAGTAATCTCATTTGAAAGGACCACCTCATTACTCTTTTTTTTCTTTTGCCCTTGAATGAGTTGTTTCCCGTACATGAGAGGAGAAAATTAACCCTGAAACTGCTACTGTAGATGACCTTTGGCATTTCAGATGCAAGTCTGATATTTGCAGTGGATGTGAGGGTGGGTTTTGCTTACATGACTGGATGAGAACGTGGGAGGATGAAGAAAGCATACTCAAAACATACAGAGAATACTTCTAGTAACTGACAGAGGCAAGGTAATTCTCTCTCATGCATGACATTTCACACAAAAATTTAAAAAGCGAATGGTTCATGTTATTCTAGACCTAAAGACTATTTGCAATTGGGGCCACAGTTTTCAGTCTTTCCTAAACAGTGTGGACTCAGAAGAAAACCTGTATTGGGAGGGGGCTCTGAAGGTCATCCAGACCAGCTTCAGCATGGGGCTAGTGACAGTTTTATCCCACAGTAAATTATTTTCAGTATGAGTTTCCACCTGCATATCCTAGTGGGATTCCTCTGCTGCAATTTATGACAGATTTTTTTGTGGTTTTACTGGGAGCTTCAGACAAAATCTGCCATTTCTGCAAACACTACAGTTGGCTATAGTTGACAATTAGATCTCTCCTGAGTGCCACCTCTCCTGGCTGAAGGGATCCAGCTCCCTTCAGCTTGTTCTGGTGTGTAACGTGCAGCAGGACAGCCCTTCACCAGCTCAGTGGCGACTGGGAAAGGGAATCACCACACTACACACAAAAATGAAAATGAAAGCAAAGAAAACCCTGCAGTCAGGCAGGAGGGACTTTCTGGATTTTTCTTCCCTGCTCTGCAGGAAAGAGACATTGCACCACACGAGTTCTTACAGAGAAGTTTCTAAGGAAGCAACGCAGACTTTCACTGCACAGTGTGTGCCTTCCCTGCACCCTGCCCACAGGTACAACCTTCATCTCTCACTGTAAAAGAGCTTGGGTCAACATTTTAAAGATGACAGATAGAAATTCCAATGCTGTAGCTGCATCTACATAGTGGGACTTTTGACCATACTAAGGATGAAGATCTGCTGAAGTTTCAAAAGTATCCAGTCACCATTTGCACATGCAGTACATATTTAACAATGTGCAACACACTGAATTGACTGGGAAGTTAGTAACCAACATTAACATTCATTAGGAACTGAAATTAATACCTAACCCCAACTCTTTTATTTAAATGACAAGTTCCCTTAAAATTTTCCTTTTTTCTCACTTGCAAAGCCATTGAATTATCTTTTTCCTATCACTAAAGAGTGCTGAAAAATTTTAAGCCCACTAAATAAGTGTGCACTTTTTAGGCTGTGGATCTCTCAACAAATCATCTGCAGACAAAAAACTACCAACGTGCAGACATATGAAATTAATATTCCAGAATTTGTCAGTTTTTCTTAGGTAATTTTCATAGCATAGTAAAGGTGCCCAGTGCTCGCTCAGCCAACAGAACCCACAGATAAAACTGGAGAGGTACATCACAAACATTGCTCATGCTTTCTTTGTCCACCTACTAAAGTAAAGCAAGCCTCTACTAAAGTAAAGAAATTCTGGTGGTTCCACTGCTGTCTGACACACTGCCACTACAGGCAGCTGAGGCAACTCCTGAAATATTTGGTAGTGTGGGTAGGATATGACCCACACATAGATTTTTGTTTTCTTTGGGTTTTTTGTTTGTTTTTTGTAGGGAGTGGTTCAAAGACTGAATCTGATCACAAAATCCTGTCCACACCACACTGAGCTGACTCAGCACATCACCCAATACGAGCAAGGGGATGGCAGCCCTGCACTTGGGTAAAGACACACAGGACTGGGATGCCTGCCTCCACGTTTGTTATCAAAAATTGGGGTGCAGAAGGAGCAAACACTTCTGGTAGCTACTTTGAGCAGTAAAACCTGGAAAGATGCAAGCTCCAGGGGTTTCCCTGGCCAAGGGAAAAAAAAAAATAGAAGGAAGAAAAAAGTGAAGCTGCCTTTTACTCATCTCTTCTGCAAGGAGAAATTTGCAAGCATCACACTTTCTAGCCTGCAGCTCAGTTCTGTGATTCTCTTTTGAATTGTCAGTATCATTCTCCACCGACCAAGAAGTGCAAACTCTAGACCAAGAAGTCCATTCTTACAATAATCTTTACCACCACCATTTCCAAACACCTACTGTATTTGTATATACATTTGTTTTACAAGCCTTTTTTGTTTTCCTTAATACATACAATATTGAAGATCTTGTGTGAATAGTCTCTGAGCATTCAGGAATCAGTGTGCTGAGCTTTTCAGGACAGGACCCTTCACACTTAACTGGTTTTCACACTTCTCAGAGGTGTTAGTTTCGAGTCTACTGCAACATGACTGTTTAACCATTAAGATCACCCTGTGATTCTTAAAGATAAAATAGCTTTGTTCCATATTGTCGTAAATGAAGTTTGGTGTAACTCAAATAAAATTGCTAGTTTTGCTGCACACCCTGAAGCAATTGACAATTCTTTGCAATTCACCATCCAAATTCGCAGTATTTTATTAGTTTCTATTTAGATTTGGGGGTGAATACATATTGGTACTGTAAAAGTACCAATTTGTAAAAGCTGATATAAGGCCAGACATACCTGAGATGAAGCCACATGGAAAAAGGGACTGAGAAATGGCAAAGATGCTCTTTACCTCCTTGCTACCACTGCCCTCTAGCCATTCAGGCAAGCTTTTACAGCCCTTACTTCCTTGTTATATTTTATCTCACACTTAATCACATATGCAGCAGGTTATCACAGGGCTCAACTCTAACAAACCTGGCAGTGGAAAGCACATACAGTTCCTGTTGTCTGGAATAGAACTGCACATGCCCTCCACCCTTCCTACAATTAACTGAGCTGCTACAAGCTCACAAAATACGCCACAGAACCTAACACAAAACAGTCATGCCCAGAAAGAAAACAAAGTGTATTTATTTTTGTTCTTTTCACTTTGTATTTTCAATCTGACAGGAATGCATTTATTCTCTTTGAAAAGGTATTTTTGAAGGGATGTAAATTTTTGAGTTTGTTATTCAAGCGATGTTGGCACACAGAAAAAGCTGTATCAGTCACCACTCTCACTGCTGTACTGCGCACATTGCAAGGATTTGACCACTGCGGGATTAATTTGGCAGGACACAGCAAGCTGGTAGGCAGAACCTCTTGGTTTGCCTGCTCATTGTTTGCTGTGCTTGTAATGCTTTTCCTCTTTCAAGCTGTGGCTGGATAGCAGAAATTAAAACATCACAAAAATAAGACTTCTGTGATCCTTTGAACTTTTAATGAACAGTAACAAGTTTCAAGGAAGGCCAGCTTTCCTTGCTCTGTAGCAATTAATCCATTCAAATTATTTGATCATTTAATCCTTGCCCATAATTTTTAAATAGGACATAAGGAAGCATCCCCAGGCTGAAGCAATAGACTGGACTTACGTTACTGCAGGCTGCATCAACAGCATCAAAGGGCAGATGAGAAGTTGCAATGCTGAGGATGAAGATGGTCAGCAGGATCCAGGAACCGGCTGCACACAGCCACACACACAGATGGGCCACACACATCTCCCCAAAGTGTTTTGATTCTCAATAATGCTCAAGCATACACCATGTAAGTAACATGAACTGAGAGCTACAAAAGCACACTTAGTCTTCAGAACAAAAGCTAACAGTCATAAGGAGGCAAGGACGCACATTTTTCTTCTTAGATTTTATTTACATATAAAAAAAAATGTACAATATTTACAGGAATTTCATAACACATTTCAGCCCAATTACTACATCCATTTAGAGAATATAGAAAGAATATTAATAAACAAGAACTTCATAATTAAAAGATTGAACTATAAAAAAATCACACCAAAGTACACCTTTTCCTGAGATAAAAGGTATTTTGTATTTGGCTTGTCATTTTGGTTGTGTGTTTTTGCTTTTTGCGTTTTTGGGTTTTTCAAGACACGCTGAAACTATTAATTTGAACCAAGTACATCTCTTACTAATACTCAACTGTTTACATGGAACCACTTCAGAGCAACTGGTTTTTCCTAACCCTGAGAAAAACAGGTTTTCCCATGCCAGTTTCTTTTTCTACAATCTTTTAGTGAAGAATCACATAAAAATACATGAGTCTTTTCCGGGCAACTAGGACTCTACATGCTGTCTTGTTTCCACAGATGTCAGCAGAATTGACAATTTTTTTTAAAACTACATTATTTACTTACGTAGAAAACCACACAAAAGCAGATTTGATATTTCTGTGCCAGCATACAGTACTGCCACTATACTTCGTTGTTAATTGCAGATCTAATGATAAAAATTACAATGTCCACTCAAGAACTAAGAACTAAAGTTCTTGTATGAGGCCAAAGTTTTGTGAAGTTGTCTTTCGCAGGATATAATGCTTTGCAATCTTACATTATCACCCAAATCATCTTCAAGCAAGAGGAAGATTGCTAAGCAACCAGGACAAGAGTAAAAATCAGCTGAGAAGGTCTGAAGTGACAAAACCTTTTAAGTGTGTCATACTGGATAGCTGACTGGCCTGTAAAAGGTATGAACATTAACTTATTTTTAATGTATAAACATTAGGCACTTTCATATTCTGGATCAAGCTGCTAAGTATGAATATTCAGAAGCACAAATAAACTACTTCATCACAAGAATATTAATCAACTAAACTAACTGAATTAGATGAAAATGTATAGGTAAATACTACCTGACAGGTTCACAGCCACATTGCTCAGATATTTGGTATTATAGAACTGCAAAAGCAAGACTAACTAGCTGCAGCTGGAAAGGAATTTTCATTCCCATCTCAAGAAATCCTCACGTTGCAAGCTGCTGGATTGTATCCAGAGATTATCACCATGACTTGCCCTACTCTTAGGCTCTCGATACCACTACTGGCAATTGCTAAAAACAGGATTGGTGGTAACAGAGCTACTGACCCAGAAACCCATCCTTAGTCTCACTGCGGCCTCACATTTTCAGCTAGACACAGCTAGTAAAAGAATCCTGTGCTTTGTGCACCCTTAAACTTCTTTATTTCACAATTTAAAAAGCTGTAAGCTGGCCTGAGCAATTTAAACATTTAAACTATCCCTGTGCCACTAGGTAAGAATGCAGCACAAAGAGACTGCAAGGATGGTGCTAGTGGCTTTTGTATTAACAGTTCAGAAATTTTGATTAAAAAGTAGATTTAACCTTGTTTTATTTCAAGAGCAGGTAATACAGTACAAAGCACTCATACTGCTGTTCTTGATTTTCAGCTTCTAAAATAACACTGCCTTTCCAATACATGTGATTATCTGCTATGACAAGTATTTCCCATAAGTTAAGATATATTTCTGTGTCATTTCTTATTGATCTTAACATCACTGTTCTTTAATGATATCCTAGCTCCTGGCTGGGTGATTTTACTCACACTTGACTCCATGTGACTTGAAAGATTCAGAAGAATGTACCACATAGTTGTATTGCAGGAGTAAGAGAAAAGAACCTGAGCACTTGGTTTAAAATTGTGTCTATCTGCATTCCTCTTTCATTGTGTCAGCAAAGGAAAATCTTCCAGAATGATGAAACACTTAGCTCACACAAATCTAAGATGCTGAGTCTTAGTTCTAACAGCACCAGGGTATCCTGATGTGCTGTTAAGAATGTAAGTCTAATTAAAAAAAAAAAAAAACCACAAACAAACAAACAAACAAAAAACAAAACAAACAAACAACCAACCAACAACAACATGCTTCTGACAGAATCTTGGTTTTGAGGCAGATACATTAAATCCAACAACTGCCAGAGCCAATTCATGACATTCTTGGACAACATCAATATTTTATTTATTTTTTTAACAAAACTGACAGAAGGAAAACAAGCTACCAAGTGCAAGGTGAAATACTCTGAGCAGCTGCAAAGAAAATATGCAGAAAATTGTCTGGTCACAAACTTCTTCCGAAAAAACAAGATTAACTTCACAGTTTCTAATGCCCTTTTTATCCCTTCAGAGCCAAGTTTAACTTAAACGCTTCTCTGACATTTATAAATTCCTGAGGTATTTATTGCAATTCATAATCATCAACAAATCTCCAAACTCAGAAAGAAATTACATCAAGTCCAATCTCTGCAAAAGACACTGCTGCTCATCTACTCAATAGACAGCCTGCTAAGAGCTTCAGTGATGAACCACATCACTACCTGCAAAGTCAGTTTAGTTGAAGTTTCAAGTGCAATTAATGCTGATTTTCAAAAAGCCTTCTCATAACACCAGAGTGTTATTTTCTGCACCTCTGCCATGGGGACACCTACACATTAGTGCAGCCTAAGCAGTAAGTCACTAAGCACTGCCTTCTAGGGACTCAGCCCAGAAGATGACATTGAAAAAGTTGCTAGGGGGCCTCACACTGTGTCTGAATATAATGCAGAAACAAATCACAGCCAGCTAAGAATTACTAATTGGGCTTTCCATAACATCATAACTACAAAATTCACCTGCTTCATTTTGCTTTTCCTAAAATTATCAAAACCCTGCTAAGCCATCTGTTACCTTCCTATGAGTAGAGATGGGAAAAATAGCTATTGTCTTGGAATCTTTTGTACTATTGTGGTCAATATCTGATATATACAAGAACAGAAGCACTCCTGAAACTGCTGTATAAACTAACTTCACCTTAAGAATACTCATGTTACTGAGAAATACAAGGATAGAAGTACTATGATCCTGGTTTTCCTTTTAAACCATCTGCTGTAACATGCTAACAATTCTGATAATCCTATAAAAATGTCTTTTAAAACAAACCTACGATTTTGAGTAACTGGCCCAAATTGTACCCATAAAGCATTTTTTTCATGAACTAAACTTCATTAATAAGTGCTCTTAACATTTCCTACAAATAGAAAATACCTATCAAATCTTGATTAAAGGGAAATAAATGGATTGCATTGATTTCAATATGAAATAAATTAAATGTAAAAATATAAAATACATATTCCTCAGTTTTCAAAACTACAATCTTGGATACAAAATTCAGAAGGCTGTCAAATGACAATAAAATTTAAAAAGTACAACTTAATCACACCATTTTTTCTATTATCTTGAGACATATTTTTAGAGGGTGATTTTATGTAGTTCATGACTTGTTATTAAAAGGGGGAGAATGGCAGTGATTTTCATCCTGCTAGAAAACATGCTTGGAAGAAGTTCTATTGATTTCTATTTAAAGAACATATTGTTCTAAAAATCAGGATTAAAATGTCCCAGAAGAAACCAGGCTTTTGAATTTTGAGGACATTTTCTAAAGAATTTGTGCAACCACCCATTACACCTTTTTTTTTTTTTTTTTCAGTGATGATCAGCAGCTTGCTAATATATTCTGCCAGAATGTGACATGGTTACTCACACCACTGGGTGATCCAAATGGGTGCTGCTGTAGTGAAGGTAACAGCAAAGACTACAAATAACTGGTACTTTCACAGAATTGTTAGGCTTGGAAGGAACCTCTGGAAATCAT